>VCRD01001877.1:90655-100976 GCA_006783055.1 Trinorchestia longiramus
TGACCTTGAAGAAGAAGTGCTCATTACTTGCTATCCTAAATATTAAGTTACAGTTCATACAGTTTAAACTTCAACAGAATGATGAGGCCAGAAGATGTACGTATAAACTCATTGGTGTGATAGAATGATTCAAACGAACTGTTATAATACCAAGAATGTTTTGGAGATTGATATAATTTTTCCGTTCCTCCTATTTTCAAGTTTGTGAACAAATATTTCGATGCAATCAGTGTGGCACTGTTAACGATTCGTTGTAATTTTTGAATGTTTGAGGTTGTGTCAAAAAAGTGAATGACAAGGTTCACATATAGACTTCACTTTACTTAAATACGGGAGAGATGCAAGAATCTTGCTTTAATTTGAAAGATTGCAACTCTTGCAGCCATTAATCTTATCACCATGTTAGAAGCAAAATACCCTTAGGCAGTACGTTTCAGTAGGTGACGTGATGTGCTTGTGATTTACTTAACATTATTTACTATAAAAGCTCGATTATTACTGAGCGTCAGTAACTTGAAAATATCCGTTCAAAATGGTTGGATATTTTATAAAAAAATACACTCGAATAAAAATAACACGCACTTCCTCATACATATTGATCTCTCTTTTCAACAGGTTATTGATGACATTATTTCAATATTTTCGAAATAAATTTCACAGAGTTCAATGGCAATTTATCGTCCATACTGTATAATAGTAGATATAAAAGTGAACTCTCCGACAAAACCACAATCCAATATCAAAGTTATTGACTGAAAATATAGACTTTGCTCATCCTATTTTTGCAATCGTAATACAATTAAATTCCATCTCATTACACACAGTGAAAATTTAGCTGTGCTCATACTTTAAATGCACCGGATGTTATTGAGTCATACCAAGCGTTTCAGAGTATAAAAGCTTGATGCAATAATAGTAATTTTAATAGTAATTCAATCTCAGCAATCATTCTTGATGGCAGGAAAACGTAGCTGGGAACTAAGAGATTGGTCTAGTTTCCATCAAACTATTTGAATGGCGGTGTAAGTTCGATGAACATGGAGATTAAACAATGTATAACAAGTATGTGCTTTTGAAAGACTGAACATTCCAAGAGCTCGGCTTGAGTTTGAGCTTCTACGGAAAGTCTAAGAAGAGAAATTTCTAATGATGATTGATTTTTATGATGTTCTTTACATGAAAGCAATTACTCTAGTTTAATATATTACATGTTTAGCGTGAGGCAAGGAGACACAAGCACACAAGGTTCTCAGTTCATTTGTACTCATTTTGAATTAAATTTACGCTTATGTCTGCGACACAAACAATAATAAATTTAGCGAATCAATGACGGCAAAACAAATGCTTTTTCAATGATGCTAAATTTTCTTTAGCTTTTATTGGGCGTAGTGGGAGAAATCATGACTGAATTATCATCAAAAGAACTAATTTGTTTTCAGGAAATATTCTACCTATTTGTATTTCTCCAAGTTTAGTGAAGATTAAGGTGACAATGATGGTCCCCTGGAATGATCTGTGTGAAATGAACAAGTAATTTATGACATTTTTACATATTTACGCTCCTATGGAGGGTCTTATATTTGTGGGGTTCATGGTTTCTATGAACGAAACGAAAAGTTATAGTGATTCCAGGAGCAAATATGTTACAAAATGTCATATCTTCCTTCAGTCTTGATAGTAGCTCAGTACAAATTGAAGAATTAATCAAAGTTCGAAATAAACTACAACAAAAAGTTCCAATAATTTTTCCTTTGTGTCGAAGAAGTTCAACGCTTGGAGAAGGAATGAATAATTTTGAGATGATTTGTATTAATATCAATATGCATGTTTTCCAATTTTATGTTCCTAGTAAAAGTTGATCACAGGTAAAAACTGTCAGGGAAATAGTGTGATGTGTGCAATAATAAAGAGAAAGATGTGCCCCCGTCTAACAGCAAGACAGGAAGCAGTCCATCGTACATTAGCCGAGGAAATAATGAGGCCACCGCAGACTATTTACGATCACCCGCCTGGATACAGGGCGCAGTGCTGCTAAATTACCCCCAAAGACAGTACAAGAAAAATGCCCGTAAAGGCTAAAAACAGGAAGTGGTTGTCACAAAAAACACCACCGGTTGGTAACAAGAGATTAAAATATGCCAACCAGCAGACAGAGTTAATATATTGTTAAAGTTGGTCACACGAAAAAAGTTACACAGAAAAAAAATAGTAAGACTGGACGTGACTTTGTGGATATTAAATTAAGAGAGGGCTTTGTCTTGTTTGAACAAATCAGTGTAGACGTTACATTTACTAGTACGTGTTTATCCGAGTCATGATCACCTGTGTAGAAATTAAATCGAGCTTGGCTAAAATATGCATGGAAGATATTTCCACTGCACTATTTTCTCAAACTAAATCCGAATAACGGACGTGTAGGAGTCATTTGAATACAATAATTTGGATGACTTCCCCTAAACTTTGAGCGTAACTTTCCAGCCCTTCCTCAGAGCCTTGTTTCCAGGCCTTCTAATTTGAAGCAACACAACCTACGATCTTTTCTTTGATGTTTGTGGTGCAAGAAGTAACGGTAAAATATAACAAATATAATTCAAACAGAACATGCAACTCAAAATTGAATGGTGTATGAAATAAATGAAAATGTTTTACTGCGCATTTTGTCATGCTCGGCTAACACAAAATTTCACAGTTGTTGAAATTAAAGCCTAACGGTTATATAGGTCACAATTTCTCATGCTGCAAAATTAAAATCTGTTAATTGTTTCCTAATACGTATAGTATTTTTACTAAAGCCCTCATTTGATTCCACTAAATCTGAGATAAATTATGCTGCACGTTCAATTGACTAGAGAATTTGCTTATTGTTTAAAACTTTTGTTATAATGATCAATATTTTTTTTTTTTGAATTATGAATGTTGATTCAATGTTATTGCACTACACATTCGACCACAGGAAAACTGAGATATTTGAAGGGCATGTTTCTGTTTTTTCTTCATGGTTCCAGCAGACACGTCACATGTGCGTAACGATTACACAATCATGCAGTAAATTTGTCAATTAAGAGCTTTGGCAAGTTCGTCATTACAATTTTGAGCGTCCACTCTAATAGCTTCTAAAAAGTTTACCAAGTTTTTGGCAAGTAGAAGTAAACTTTTTATTTAAATGAGAATTTGTTATCACAGATTAACGAACAAGTAAGCTAAGCGAGTAGTGCTGGTTTTATAAATTTATTTCATGAAGGATAAGAAACTGAGCATAATCCTTCATAAAATAGTAATCAACGTAAATGTTTCCCGCAAACTGCAAGACTATATTTTTTCGGCGTTTGCCCTGTTAAAATTGAGACTATGGAGAGTCTAATATCAGTATTAAGTACTTACTGTACTTTCCAAGTAGACGAAAATGGGTAAACGAGGATAATAGTTCAACATTTTACCTCCTGTACGAACAGATTCGTCTCCACCAAAATAATGAATGCAAATCATGCAACAGGAATAAGGAGCAGATGCAAAATAAGATGTGGGATAAATGTTCCCTTTCGGATAATACAGTGCAAATACACGAACCTACGTTTTTGCTTTTCGACGAACAGAAAAAGTGTGTGATCTTTCCAGACGGTTTAATCAACAACAGAGAATACAACAAAATTCATACACATGTCTAATCCATTACTTTAGTCACACCACCTCTGTATGATAGCTGGTACTCAAGCCTTCCTATTTTTACCATCATTGTCTCCAACGTTTGCAACTTTTACTGCTTTTGTACAGCGTTTGCTACTTTACAAAAATTTCATCCCATCCTATCCCATCCCATCCCACTGTATAATAATACACAGTTTGTTGCTTGCTTGCTTGCTTGCTTGGTCCGTCTATAATATAAATCACGCTCTTAAGGATTTAGATAGGAGAAAATTCGTCTACCGGATGACAAGATGAGATATCATTAAATTTCATCCCTTAATTACGGAGCCAAATATAGTTTCTGGAATATATACTTGAAAGTCGAAATACTGCATTAGAGTTTTTGATCCTGTCGTACATAAGCTACTTCGCATCTTTTTCCAGCTGAATTTCTTCGTAGCAGTTGAAACTTCGCCCGGAGTAAAGGCCCCTGGTCAGGTCACTGCAGGTAGTCACGATACAGAACACAGGGTTGGGGCATTACAATTTTTTGTACCCTTGCAAAATGGGGAAACATTCGTTTAAAATCTGAGCCAACAAACACACTGTGAGTCCCTAAAAAACCGCTTCGTTTTTGAGAAGTATTATCATTTGATCTGATCTAACTAGTGTACCCAGCCGTCGAAAACGACGGCAGAGATTATGTGGTAATACCCGCGCCATCAAAAGTGATGGCAAATACTGTTGGAAAGATATTGAATGAAATTCCATATAAAAACGCAATGCAATATATTTAGTTTTATTTATATTTACAAAGGACAAACGTTTTAATTGAGCATTTCTTTAATGACAACATTCCTAGTGAAAAGTAAGGCACTTAGTTTTCAACTGCTGAATTGACTCTGAAATTCGTGACATATTCGGGTACAATGTACCCGAATCATAGGGCAATACCCCGCCGAACTCGGTATCCACGATACGGACTCGAATATAAGGCTCTGGATCTCTCTAATTTTTTTTAAAGTGACACAAAACATATAAATAAATAAATAAATATATAAATCAATAAATAAATGTATAAATAAATGAATATATAAACACACGACGGTCATTCTTAGTATTAGATACTAAGAATGACCATCGTGTGTTGATACATTTATTTATTTATTTATATGTTTCGTGTCACGCTCATAAGAATAGATAGGGAGATATTAGCACTGGCGCTCTTGGTTTCAGTTCACTGGTAAATTAATACACTCATTTTCGCTGTACAAGTGCACTATAATAAGTCACTTTCAAGAAAATTAGAGAGATCCAGAGCCTTATGTACTCGAGTCTGTATCTTGGATAACGAGTTTGGCGGGGTATTGCATATTACATGTTCTAGGAATGTTGTCATTAAAGAAAAACTCAATTAAAACGTCCTCGTATAAACGTTTGTCCTCTGTAACTATATATAAAACTAAATATATTGCATTGCGTTCTTATATATAATTTTATTCAATATCTTTGCAACAGTATTTGCCATCATTTTTGATGGCACGGGTTTTATTAGAAAATTTCTGTCGTCGTTTTTGACGGTTGGGTACACTAGTTTAATAATATTCCTCTTTTGAGCGTGGTACATAAATTGCTGTATCTTTGACTGCGTTTTCGATCTTGTCGTGCAGAAGCTATTTCGAATATTTTTTGTTAGGTAATGCCAAGAATACTGCTTGCCCTTCTGCCTTAGCAATTTGCTGGAAGAAGGTTTTCCTCATCAAGAAGTCATCAATTACCTGCGGCAGTCCAAAATAATACACAGAATATAACTTTTCTCAGCGGCAAGATGCTCCTAAACCGCTTTAATACAAATTTAATCTTCAGATAGGAGGAAATTCGGTAGGGTGTACACGTATTGTAAGCATTGTATTGTGGATACCAAAGGCACATCCTTCAATGTGGAAACTTCTTCGCAAAGCCCGCGTCCACTGGCAAATCAAACGAAAAATTCACTAAAGAACACGCGAATTTTCACGTGTGGCTCTACTAGTTGTCATCATAATTATAACTTTAAAGTAACTGTCGGGCTGGGGATATTGCGACCCTACCATTATTGTTATTTAGCGTTAAAAGCTGACATGAGCGTATCATACATACGAACAGAGTATGAATCAGGTTTCACTTACATAAAAAAATATTTTTGTAATGTGTATTCATCTCTGTGAAGCACAATATAATTTTTAAATTTGATTGAACGTACAATGAATAAAAATGAGCAGAGAACTACTTCATACTATAACTTTCGTTGACACTTTCAAAACAGAAGCAGCTTTATTCAGAGGCCGATCGTGCAACGAAGTCTAGCATCTAAATCTTGATAAGCTTTAAGACCCTTTGCGAACTTTCGATATTTCTAACGAAATTTTTGACTCAATCTCCGATTGGTAGACAGATTAGTACGACGTGAATAAATTGAGCAAATATCTACTCTAAAAAATAACGGACCTTGAAATAATGAAAGCCAGAGTTATCAACAAACTTAACGAATATTCGTGCAGATGGAAGAAGAATATTTTCATAATAGAAGATTCTGAATAGTTTAATTTGAAATCGTCTTTGGTTCAGCCGATTCATGATGAAAGACTCCCTGTCTGCAAAACGACTTAACTAGAGGATGGAAATTCAACGTAACCAGCTTGTGGTCGGTCGTAGACGCTAACGAGAGGGAGTCCTGTTTTACAAAGCTTTGAAATAGAAGGAAGTAAAACTCCAAGTTCATAAAGGGAATATCTACCTTCCCCCTAAGAGTGTTCAAACGAAGCCACCGTACCTCTCGCTACATAAACATTATCGACTACGATTTCCAAGCCTGTTTAGAAGCATGTACCTTAATTTTATACGCTGGGCTAAAATTTCGAGGAAAGTTTACGAATTCCAGCTTTGATCAAGAGGGTACTGGCAGACACTATCTAAAGGATTGAGAGCCGTACTCGGCATGCAGTGCTGAACACAGCGCCGCTGTACTACGAATTGGTGAAGCGTGAGTGTATGAGAGGAGCGGATGGCACACCAGAAGATACTTGCCTAGATGCCTTCACTTCCATGTTCCAACAGGAGGAGTTCATTGCCGACAAGGTACTCAGTGACAGTGTGGGGGCAATGCTTCGGGTTTTGTCCACGAGAGGATGAAAGTCACTCCAATTATATGTTTTCTTATGGTCATGTTTTATGAGTATAGATTATGGTTCAATCTTTCAGAGAAGAACGGAAATACCTTGACAGGTAAAATTTGGAAAAACATCTACTGCACGATACTTGCAATTCAGAGTTGCAAATTTATTGCGAATCATGCTATATTGGGAATAGGAAATTTTCTATTATTTCTGAACTTGTTCACAAGTTCTACTGTAAAACCAGTGATACATACATACTCTATTTGATTTTGTTATCATCACCAAAAAATAATTTGTAATTACATGTTCTACTTGTATCATTGAATACATCAGTTGCTCAAAAAGTCAAATTTTATACTCGCAAATGTACTCCGTGCGTTTCAACGCCATGTAAAGGAGTTGTTTCCAAATTATTCATGACTCAAGCAAAATATTGGTGTCTCTTTTGTACATTCTTATCTGATGGAATACTGGCTATATCATGTTCTTTTAAATGTAGAATTTTAGCCCTCATATTGGTCACAAAGAAAGCTGATTACTTATTGGTGTACAAGTGATGAAAGAAATTGTTGTAAACGTATTAATAGATGTAGTAGTTCTGATGGTGCAAAACAGTACAATTTTGCCAAGGTGAGAATCTCTGTCGTTTTAGGGAAGCAAAAGACAATGACAGCTGATGTAACTTAAAAAATTCCAGTGTTAATTGAAGGCTCCGTCCCTTTGCACCAGCCAGAAGAATCAACTGAGGTATAGTTAAAAGCTAAATATTTTATTTTCAATGTGTTTCAATTTGTCTATAGGTGAAAATATACCCATTTTATGCTTAATCTATAATATTCCAAAGAGAACACACTTGAAAACATAACTATTTTTCTTGTATCAGGAGCAAACGAATAATTTAAAAAAAAATGAGATGCATCATCCTACACAGGTTCCTATTACCTATGGACAATATACCAGATGAATTTTTCAGCCTAGGAGTCATTTTTTCTCCTTTCTAATCGCTCAATGAGTGTTATAAAAAGTTTAATAGAATTTTAAAACAACCAAAAGAGGGAAAAAATTTCCCCTTTGCATTTTTCAAACAATTCAGAAATCTTGAATCAATAATCACAGGTCATAGTTTAGCAGCAAAGCATATATTGAGAAGGAATAAAACGAAAAACATAAAAATTGTGCTAATTAACGAATAATAACCAAAAAATGATGTACAGTAACATTGACTATAAAAGATAAAAATTTCGTAAGGGAATACCCGTTGCACCTTTTCAAACACTTTAGAAATCTTAAATCAGTTATTATAGGTCATAGTTCAGCGGCATAGAGTGTATTGAGTAGGACTAAAACGATCAACCAAAACAAATAGTGCAAACTAACGAATAAAAACCATAAAATGAGATGCCACATCCTACACAGGCTCCTATGACCTATGAACAATATACGAGATGAAATTTGCAGCATTGGAGTAATTTTTTCACGTTTCTGTCTGTTATACTAAGTTTCATACAATTCCGAAACAGTAACCAAAAAAGGTAAATATTTCGTAAGGGAATTTTTTTGCGTCAAAAAATTCAGAAATTTTAAATTAAAAATTACAGGTCATAGTCAGCAAAGCATATGTTGAGAAAGAATAAAACAAAAACTTAAAAAATAGTGCTAATTAACGAAAAATAACCAAAAAATGAGATGCAGTAACATTGACCAAAAAAGGTAAAAAATTTCATAAGGGAATACCCATTGCATTTTTTCAGAGAATTCAGAAATCTTAAATCAATAATAACAGGTCATAGTTTAGCAGCATGACATATATTGAGTAGGAATAAAACGATAAATGCAAACAAATAGTGCAAATTAACGAATAAAAAACAAAAAATGAGATGCCACATCCTACACAAAAAACGTGTGTTTCCAATAAAGTTGGTACATAAGAAATGTAACAGCATTTGTTTCTAAAGATGCCTTATCATAAAATTCTTTAGCAGTAAGTATTTTATGTATAGTAAATGATATAACAACGGTATCTACGGGTATACGTAAACATTCACATCACGCAATGAACGTTAAATATACGTGAGGAAACAGATGAAACCACTTTTTCAATGATGACTCAAGAGGTAGTCATTGGTGAAACATGTGAATTCTGACGTTGTAGGTATTCTACGCATTTTAGGTAATGAGCGAAATATTTTCTTTTGGTACAGCTCAGAATTAACAACATTGCATTTAACTGAATTCGATGTTTAACATCCGAGAAGAACCGAAAAAGGAAAATTATGAAAGTGAAAACTTAAAACATGAAGTTGTAATTGTTATTAAATTGAAATTGCAATTTGTAATTACTGGTTGGCCGTTTAGTATGGCTTGCTGTTAAACGATTTAATTTAATTATTATTACAGTTATCTGTAAACATCATTATGTTTAATATGAACGGACGTTACATATCAGAGAAAAAGAGTAAAAAAACAGAGTTAATGTCTCAAGTTACCAAAATTTAGATGTTGATATTGATAAGAAGAGCTGTAGTAGACTAAAGTTTTGAGGTTTCGCGATCACTTATTGTAACAAAGCAATTAGTAACATTGACGTATGAATTTTTTGATAATACCTTCGAGAAGTAAAATAAAATAACATAAAAGATTAAATATATATGTATATATATATATATATATATATATATATATATATATATATATATATATATATATATATATATATATAGTATGTATCTAAAAGCCTTGGAAGAAGAATAATCTGATGAACAAGCAAAAATTCATATAAAATTCTATTTAGTTGTAGGCAAAATAGAATTTGTTTCCAATAAAAAATCGTTTTTCGTTTTGCGTTATGAAAATTGAACATTTTTAACATTGGAACATTTATCAGTTAAAAAAATCACCAATTAAAAAGCCTGAAATTTAACAGAAAAAAGTAAAAACACCCCGGTTTTCGATGAAATTAAATTAGTCAATTTGACTCCATAGCTGCGGAATTATAGCACGAGTTTGACATTTACGTTGGTTTCGTTTGATTATTGTTAACTCTATTTCAGTTTATACTTAAGTTGTGTGACATAAACACATAGTAGACACTTATATGTAGCATATTTCGTTACTAAGTTAATTTTGTTTAATCACGCATAGGAACTAAGTATTCTGCATTTGTTGGCTACTTTGATATTCGAAAATGATGTGTAACGTTTTTTTCAATTCTTAATTGATTGGTTTTTCTTCATATGCGTGGGCAGTCTATTCCGAAGCAATGCACCTGAAATTGAAAGAGCCCTTTGTTCATCATCGGACAAGCGGAAACATCTTATACGGAATCTCTTATATACGGCCATCGTAGGAAAGTATGGAAAACGAGATATTTTTGTAACAATGACTTTCAATCCTATATGACCAGAAATAAAAGACAACCTCTTCAATGGACAGCAAGCTTCTGATCGACCTAATTTAGGGGTCCGCGTTTTTAAACTGAAACTGAGTGCCATGTTGAATGAAATCCTAAAGAACAACATCTTGGGCAGAGTTATCGCATATTG
>VCRD01001878.1:0-21053 GCA_006783055.1 Trinorchestia longiramus
TGCCCTGTGGAACGCAAACTGAAGGTAAATGCTCTACACTTTATTCTATTTGAAGTCAGTTTCACGCGTTCATTATTTAATCTACGGGTTACTTAGTAAAGGGAAGGAGTGTGGGCCGATACAAATTTCGCGGGCTCTACAGCAAGTTATGAAAGAGCGGACCAGGAGCTGTCATTAGCGCAAGAAAGCAGCTTGATGAACAACATATTTACACTTGAAAAATGTTTGACTCTGAATTCTACTACTCTTCTGTCAATAAAAATTCGTGTGAGGATTTGGTAATGTTATCGTTAATCAGAAGATCTCACCAGCTTAGTTAGAGTAATTAGTATGATATTTCTAGTGATTTCAACTACTAATGCACCAAGTGCGGAATGCCTTACAGGAATTGCTTTTTTGCAGAATGCTAACAAGGTATTTTTCCTCCAGAAATTCTTGTTTATTCCTTAGGAAATTTTACTTCTTCGTCTGTACTTGTACTAGCTTAATTTCTCAAGAGTGATGCTACCAGAGCTACTTTTTCTGATGCGACCGACCTTGTGTGTCGTGATGGAATGCCCCTCCGTGTTGGGTCAACGTAATGCAACTTTAAGCTCAACCACTGCAAACTACACATCACTTCATGAGAGAATTAATTATTTGACTTGAACTCAATTATACCAATTTGATTTAATATGAGTTTAAAAACCTAGATCATAACCCTAAGTTTTAAATACGCCGTATTCAATCAATTTTACGAACCGAATTTTTGGATATCATGAGTTATTTATGAATTATGCCTGCACTGCAACTAGTATCATCATTGCTAATACCTAAACCGAACGTATTCCATACACGTACTTCCTCTGGTCAGAAATAGTTGGTGTAGAGGGAAAAAATTCCTAAAATTATAACTTATGGATTATACCTTCAACGTTGTACATTATGCTTAAAAAATAGGGAATTAATTTCCCGAGTGTTTTGCGGAACATTTATGCCGGAATGTTTTACGGAATGTTAAAATCTGAATGTTTTGCGGAACATTAATGCCGGAATGCTTTCCTGAAATTTCTCGTGCTCATTCTGAGGAAAGCACAATTTAGTTGTCGGGGTTGTGCGCAAGCGCCGGTGCTGAGTACGTGATCACAGAATAAATGCGTGTATTTCAGAGCTAAATAACATTCACTTAGTGTGTTTGTTTAATGAAATGCTGTAATATTTTCAGCTGGGAGAAACTATGAATGAAGTCACCTGCTCCATGGATGTGTGTTTCTTCTCATTGTCTCATAGGCATGTTTGTCAGTGTCTTATATTCAGCACTTTAAACGTAGAACACGATTTTTTTACATATATTCCCATTCAATGTCATTAATAAAAATGAACATATTATACAGACTTGTAATTCCTCAAAGACATTGAGAGTTTATTCCCTGAACGTAGTCCTCAGGAATGCGCGTTGATTGTTCAGTGCAGGGATGCCTGAGCAGCCTTCCTGCCTAGTTTCTTGTCCATCCTCCCTCTCCCAAGTCCCTTTTCCCTCCCTCTCTAAAGTCCCTTTTCCCTCCCTCTCTAAAGTCTCTTTACCCTCCCTCTGTCAAGTCCCTTTACCCTCCCTTTCTAAAGTTTCTTTTCCCTCCCTCTCCAATATCTATTTTCCCTTTCGCTCCAAAGTCCCTTTTCACTACCTTTTTAAAGTCTATTTTCTCTCCCTCTCCAGTATCGCTTTTCCCTTTCGCTTCAAAGTCCCTTTTCACCCCCTTTTTAATGTCTCTTTTTCCTCCCTCTCCAATATGTCTTTTCCTTTCCTCTCCGATGTCCCTTTTCACTCCCTTTTTAAAGTCTTTTCCCTCCCTCTCCAATATGTCTTTTTTCCTTTTCCCTCCAAAGTTCGTTTCCACGTTGCTGGCATAATCAGTGACATGAGCTACACCTGTAAGACTGAACAGCTTCAAGGCAAGTCTGCCAGTGTTGTGGCTGGAATGCACGCTCCTGTCACTTACTCTAATTCGAGGAGGCCAAAGTACGTTTAGTTTGCAAAACCTCATTACAGTCTGAAATTTTTGAAAAATAATTTAGCGGGAATGATGGTCAGAGAAGTTTCTACTGACTATTGCGTCTCTTCAAAGTGTATTTATAACTGAAATCAACCGTTATTTCGTACGACAGTGCCTTCATATAAAAATATATTTGAGTGAATCCAGCACATGTGGTGTTTCTGTATAGTGCTTTTTTGATTGACACAATAATTTCAATAGAATAAAATATTTTCCTATTTTTACTACTAATAAATAATATTAATAATTTTTTATCTTGACATGTAACAACATGGATCCCAACCAAAACACGGAACAAGTTTTGAAATCAAAAGTAAAATACTGTTAATATTAGGCAAGGTGCAGTCTGCAATTCTTCAACATGAGAGATTGCAATATAGAAGTGTCGCTTCTTCTATGGCACCCATGAATTGTCAGCTCTCATTGAAAATAACTTACTTAGATTTCATGAACTAAGCTTACAATTCGAGCTGCTGGCCGGACCGTTTATAAAGAATTGATAAACCAAGTCAAGAACTAGAGCCAAGGCTTCAGTCTTCGCAAACTCACCGTGACAAGTAGCTACGAATTGATAACTAGCTTCAATTCATGGAAACATCATTAGCAACCTCAAATAATTAATAATCAGATTGAAATTACTTACAGTGAGCCTCAAAAAGTGTCCTCAGCACACTCACCTGTACGATAAGAGAGGTTCAGTCACCTAAAGAACAAAGAATAGAGATGCTACAAGAGCTACTAGTAATGAAGAATGTGTGGCGAGACTGGGCAGTAACGAACATTGACCTTGTTTACCTCGACTTTAAAGAAATTTTCGATAAAGTTCCCCACGATAGGCTGATGCCAAAGTGAAAGTTCATGGTATACAAGGAAACGACTCCCCATGGACACGAAACTGGCTCACTGGTCGCACTCAACGAGTGATGATTTATGATCAAGCTAGTGATTTAGCGCATGATTCATGTGGAGCGTTTTAGGCCCGTTCCCCTTTATCATCTACATGGACGACCTTAAAGTCCGAATAATCAGTAAAATTAATAAATCCGCAGACTATTCGAACCTCTGTCCCAGAGCGTTTACCAAAAATGATCGATTAACCATTCAATCAGATCTAAATCATTTCTTACAGTGGACCAAAACCTGGCAAATGAGTTTCAACATTATGAATGTTCGATAATGCAGGTTGGTGCTAATAACCGGCATTTCCAACACACGATGAATGACATACTCATTGAAGCAGTACAACAACGAAGAGATCTTGGTATCATTATCACTGATTATCCCCAGCACCGCAAACAAGTAAAAAGAAACGTCAGAAATGAGAGTAAATATATATTTGGTTTCTTTGCTAGAAACTTTGAATGCAGGTCAATGGGCATAATACGAGTACTAACACTCTATAAAGCGCTAGTCCAGCCAAATCTGGAATATGCAGTACAACTCTGATATTTTACCCTACGATGAGATGTTAACAAAATGGAGAGAAGTCAGAATAAAGCAACGACAATGGTACTGGTAACTGAACTCCGCAATCTCAGCTACGAAAGATGTCTTCAACAGCTTGAATCATCTCGCTAGATTATAGAACGAAGAAGAGTGCAAGGACAACTCATCAAGAATCATAAATATCTTAACGGATTTACCAATATCTTGGCTTTTTGACAGAGACGATAACGTGTGATCTAGGAAAAACGACCAAAAAATAATATTAAGAAACTTCAAAACATTCCAGGCTTTAAATTTATTTCCGATTAAAACTGTCGCACTGGCGACAGCTGTCCCAAAATATTGTTTCTGCTTGCACTGTGAACACATTCAAAAATCGTTTTGACACACAGGAGAAGAAACTCTCCAGTATTATAAAGTACTGATTCAAGGTATGGCAAGAACTCCGGTATCTGTCAATTAATAATAGACGGCATGGAACTTTGGGTAGCTGCCCAAGAATGTACCGAACGGCTCATTTCTGTTGCCATATTCTGTTCTATTCCTTGCGAGACAAATTCTTGAAATAACTGCTAGTAACGCATACTTATTCGGAATACAATTATTCAATTTGATGAAACAAGAAGTAGTTATTTCCAGAACCTTCACGGCTTGGCGTGCTCCTGTGTTTGGTTGTAAAAATCACCTCAGTTGTGACAATTGCCTGACGACAGAAGAGCTAGTTCACCATGCCGCTCTACACATGCGGTGGTGGGCATGCTGTGGTCACCCTTACCCCTCCTCGTCCGCCCCTCTCCTATTCTCCAGGGCCGGATGTGCGCAGTGACGCCGGAACACCGTGCAGTTTACCTGACACCGGACGTGCTGAATGCCGGCAGTCTCGTGCACGAGTGCTTCCTTTTCTTCACGCATTGGGTGATAGAAAGACGCACCTACTAGCAGATGTTCAGAATTTTGTCTTGGAAATTTAGCAGGACGCTTTAGCATTTCGAAAAGATGAATTTGTCTGGTTTTGCCCTTCGGAAGGTAAAGTTTCATACCATTCGGAAATTATAAATTTATTTTCTGAATTTCGAAAGAATGCTTTATTTTTCTACAATTTCTACACTGCCAATTAGTGGGATAGTAATAATCGAACATTTAGTGTATGAAAACATCGTGTAGTCTAGCTGCCTACTCTTCTCGTAACGTTGCCATTGATTTTCTAAAACATGTTTATGGTTTTGTAATGAATGCGTCTATTTTTATACCTCATGCAACGTGTGATTACGGAGCTTGTATTGCTCTGTTGTCTGCCAGCGTGAGTGTTTAGTGGAGACCTCAGTGTGTTCAGGTACGGATATTTTGTTCGAGCTGGTCCAGTTAAAGTAAAACATGATAGAACTTGATATTCTTTTTTGGTTGTGAGGAAACTGGTGCTCCTGGGCCAGCATACACGGGATAATCACAGCATATTTTACAGGACTGCATGTACGAGAGCACGACTTGGAAGCTAGTGAAAGTACAACAGTATTATTGGCCAAATGATGATGCAGGAATACAAGAGACAGTCAGATAATGAAGCAGGAATATGAGAGGCAGCCAGATAAGGAAGCAGGAATATGAGAGGCAGCCAGATAATGAAGCAAGAATATGAGAGGCAGCCAGATAAGGAAGCAGGAATATGAGAGGCAGCCGAATAACGTAGTAGGAATATGAGAGACAGCCAGATAATGAAGCAGGAATATGAGAGGCAGCCAGATAACGTAGCAGGAATCTTTACTCTCCACCCTAGAGACATCTACGATGGAAGTTTGATGTTCGTTTAATGACCCAACATCGTGTGTACTGTAAGCGCGTCCTAACAGAAATGCTCACAAATTTAAAGCATGTGGTTTTTTCTAAAATTGACGTCAGGTACTGAGTCCATCACACTAAATGAGTTAGTTCTACGTTTTCAGACTTGTAATTCATTACCATATTTAATTAAGATACTTGGTTGACAGTATGAGCTTCTTATGAATTATGTTTCCTGTGCTCCTTAAGCCTTTCTTGCTGAAACTTACCAGTATTTTTTATATGTATGTGTCAAGGACTGTATAGTTTTAGTAGTCCTTGGTATGCGTTGAAAATGAGATCTTCCTGTATGATTTTATACATATGAGCTATGAACTGAAACTTCGTGTGTTATTTTATATGCTTTGTAAACTAGAACTTCCAGTCTCATTTTACAT
Organism: Trinorchestia longiramus; assembly: GCA_006783055.1. Classification (NCBI taxonomy): domain Eukaryota; kingdom Metazoa; phylum Arthropoda; class Malacostraca; order Amphipoda; family Talitridae; genus Trinorchestia; species Trinorchestia longiramus. The sequence goes on from VCRD01001878.1 coordinate 5,693, forward strand.
GCTTCGTAAACTGGAATTTCCAATATAATTTTATATGTTTTTCATGTATGAGTTCTATTCATGTGTTCGTGAATTTCTTATTGTTCGGATACTTCGATCACTGGAATCAGTGTTCATGAGGTTTCATCAAAAAACATTACAACTAATTGTACAGACTCAAACTATAACATTATGTTCTGTGCAACTTGTTTCGAAGTAAACGCTTTGTTTTAGTTTCACTGTGCTCTTATTTTTAGGCTTAACTTCGATGATATAAGCGTAGACATCGCTGGTATATCGCCTACTATAGCAATACTTATGATCGGCATAGAATACTGTGGCGTAGAATAATAAAGTAGATACATAATAAGACACCTTAAAAACCAATTCTGTTGCACATTATATGTATCTACTTTATTGGAAATGCATTGTTTCCTTCCTTTTCTTTGTTATTGTACAGTAGTTTTTTCCGACTGGAAGAAGACACAAAGGCTATGTAGTGGATATTTGCTGACAAGTGTGCTTTGATTAATCGGTCCCGCACTGCTGAAGTCGGGCGCTTTTAAACAGAACTAGCACATGTGCTCTGATCAACTCATATGTTATGTGAATGAAAGCGAAATTTCTTCAGTTATGTATCCATTTTCTGGTTCACTACCTTTCCAGGAACACTTGTAATTTTTTTCAGCGCAGGTATTTTAAGTAGTGGAGTTTGCGGCTGCATGCACCGTTAAATATACTGTTATTCGTTATCAGCCTCCGGCCATGTTAGTTCGGTCATGGGTACTCGATGCATCTGTCTGCTGTCAATTGTTTTCTCAAATAAAAACAACATCTTAAATACACGAATGCTGACACTCGCATTGTGTTGAATGTATTTTATTTTTGTAGATTGTTGCGGTGTACAAAACTTAAAACTAATTCATATGAGGTCAACTTTACTCGTGCTTGCATGAGTAAGTGGACATCAAAGAATCGATACGAGAAATGTGTGCTTGATAAGAGTTGTGTTTCTTAGCTGCACTTAACTAGGCATAATACTGATACATTGTAATAATGTGAAATGTAAAATAACTCTCCAGCTTCTGATAAAAAATAATCAAACAGGTACTCTAATTCACACGACTAGGACAACAGACAGACCTTATGATGAAGCATTAGTGATGATATTTCATTCTATTCTATTCTGTTATAATACAATGAAGTACTAGAAATAATGTTACTCATTGTTATAAAATCAAACATTAGTAATTATTGCTGATTAACTATTGATGCTTGTGTTTGCCTAGGCCATTTTCTTCAAGAAATAACAGTATGTTCTGGTGAACATTCCATCAATTTACAGGGAATAATGCCTTTCCTCTATTTTACACACTTTATTTTATCAGACGTGCATGTTCTTCCGAAGTCTAGTGCCATCGTTTCGTCAGAGGAGTCCCACACGGGGCTTATGGTGACCACCTGTACACATTCCCTAAAGAAAACTTTTTTCGTTTACGCAGTACAGGCTGAACACAGGGCTCCCCCTCTTAGCATGTGTTGCTGTGTTCTTTGTCCCGCGCACTGCAGCTCCAACAGCTTGCTCTTCACTCTAAACTGTGTACGTTTTGCGCTTGTGGAAGAGGTTCTCCATCTACACTAAATGTCGTTTGCAATCCCAGTACCACGTCTGCGTTAAGTAATGAAGCCACTCTAAGCTAACAATTTTTACTGGAGTTTAGGCTATGAAATTGTCATTTTTCTATATATGGAGTAACTTTTGTCCTTTGTAAGATCGATTTTTTAAGTTTATACAAGACTAAACAAAGGTTTGGCTTCTAAGTTACGTACCAGTTAACACATGGAGCAAATCTCCGAAATAAACTGGGTGAGCCAAGCGTCAGGGGCGAATACTTTAAGTTAGTTTTTGATTGCGGACTCACGCCCCTAAATCTGACACTGCCTTCATTGCTTTGCAGAACTCAGGCAAAAACGAACGACGATTTCTTATTGTGCTTGCTCCTCGTGCTCATTTCGGGGCTGCTGAAAGTTTTATAGGTAGTTGTTTTTTCGTGTACGTAATTATCGAGCAAAAATATTAAGTGTGACTTGGTTAAATTCTATAAATAGATTTATAAAATTTATGTGCTAGCTTTCACGATCAATGAAACGTTGGACCTACATCTGTTAGTACAGTTACTTTCAAAATTTATATTGATCAATGTGAATCCAAAAATTATGTGTAATTTTTTGTTGTGAAACCTGGTGGTTGAATGAGGTGAAACACCCCTGGGAATATGATTATTTTTCTTTCTTATTAAAAAACTTTTTGAAGTTTCTGAAATTTCCACAAACTTCTGTTTCATTTGGTAGCACCTATTTTTAGAGTAAAATATTAAGATTTACTTCTTGCTCTAACGTAGACTCGTTCATAATATTATTTATATTATTGACGTAATACGTAGTTCCGTGCGTCGCATAGTGTCTGAGCTCAACATGCTTATGTACGCCCAGAATTAAAGACTTTTCTTTTACGCAAACCCAGCGTTTCCGTTCGCTGGCACCGGATGTGCCTTTTTATAAAAAACTGACGAAAAGCCCCTTCTTATCTCGGGAATCTAAGTCTCGAGGAACATATTTTTTCTAGGCAGTGTATTGTTTCCGCGCCCCAAAGTCAGCCGACTTCTCGAGTGCGTCTTTTCTTGTGTTGAGTTGCTTGGGCGTTGTTGTGTTGGTGCTCCAGCCGCTGCACACCGCAGCAATGGCGCAGCTGTTGTTAAAGACACCAAACTTCTAGCTCCATTTTTTCAATTCAGACTTAGGTAACATTTTTGAATTATAAAATCCTATTTGTTTTGCACGTATGCAGTGATTTTGGCAGGGGTTTTTAAGTGTTGACATTAATATAAGTGAATAGTAGTGTATGCGAGTGCTGGGATGTCGCCTCATTAAGAATAAAGTTCTTCTTTCACTGCTGAAACCTGTGCTTCGTTTCATTCATCACGTAGCTCCGATGTGCACAGAACTGCTTACGAGCATAATTTAAATACAATTCTGTGCGTCGCTACTGATATTTTCATTTTGTCGAGAGCAGCTCATAAAATAACTAAAAAGCTGCCAAGTTTTTCGTGCAATATTAAAGTTAGGGAAATGAGAAGACGCAGCTATTTCTTGTGAAGCAAGCCGGGAGTGTGGGAGAGAGCGCTAGTCGCTGCTCCGCAAACCTCGTCGTGCTTGTGAGGATAATTGCGACTCCGTTCGAAACGTGACCAATAAAGACACAATATTTCGTTCTACAGCACAACAGGCAAGGAAGTATAAGTCACTGTAGTGAGAAAGTACGGCTTTACTTTACTGTTCATAAATGTACTGATGTTACGCGTCTGGAGCAGTCATGGAGTTACGAGGTTGACGAAGATATTTCCTTCATTTATTCACTTTGTATTTAGTAATTTAAATTAGGTGACGGTTACGTAACAGATGTCATCGAACACTCACAATGACTTCTGCTTGTTGATGGCTTACATGCTTTAAGAATTTTTCTTTTTTAATCAAGTCATGATGTGTCTTTGGAATTGCCAGTGGTGTATACAAGCAGTTTGTGGCACCACTACGAAACTTTTAACTGGTCAATCATGCTCTATTCAAAGAGCACTGATCTTCAACTCTCAAAATTCAGGTACCGGCAGTTTTGTGATGACTGCAAAGATTTTGCTACGACACTACGTGTTTCTGAGAACAAAACCCTCGCAATCGTGCGTAATGTAGAACTAGTAGACATGAGACGACGAAGCTGTCTGTTTGTTATTTGCGGCTGAGCATTCTTACAGTAATTATCGAATGCTTCTCACGTAGTCCAGGGGCTTGTGAAGTGATAATAGTTCTTAGATGCTTTTTAAATTCCTGCTTTAAAGCAATTTCTGTACTCTGCAATATCTGTATCTGAAGACCACCACTATTTAAATAATGCCTTCTCAGTCTCGTACAATCATGTTTCAAGTTGGTGACCTTTATATAAATGGGAATTTTGCAGCTGATTTAGAGCGCGCAAGAACGTATGCTATTGCATTGAGTCAAGGATTCGTCTGTTATTGAAATCAGATAGAGGGACGACGCTAATGTTTCTAACAGCCAATCATACGCAGTACGAAATAATGTGACACGTGCCTGGGTTTAATGAAATAAAACTAGAGTTAAATAGAGTAGAGCGAACTAGAGTAAAATAGAGTAAGGAGCGGAAAATACATTGACAAAACGAAATAAAATCATACAAAAGGATATGTGTATATTTCGAAAATTAAATTGATTTTTTTTGTTCTTTACCCTACTTCGTTTTTATTAACTTTACAAGTGTGTCGATCATTTTTGTGCTCGCTGTTCAAGCATTGAATTAAGCTTTGGACTGTTAAAACTGTACTCTGGCTTACCGAAATTTGGTTTTGTGAAACATTTTCTACCTAGAATTGTGTTTCATCTTTAACCTAATCTATTATTTTAATCAACTTATTCTATTCAGCTAAGTTTGATTTTTAAAGATTTCAATTTACCTATCTGTTCTATAAGATTTTTCTTTTTAATGAAAACGTTTTTATTGCATTGTTTTTCTTATATCGTGTTTACTTTAGTTAGTAATGTACATAGTTGCCGAAATCAACGCACTAACATGAACATTCCTTGTTCATGTTATTATAATCGACTTGTTCTTTACGACAAATAATTAAAGGCTCTGTCGTATCAAATCCTCAATGGCGGTATAATAAAGTCTGAACAAATGAGGTAATCTTCTAATTTGAACATAGCATCTGGCGGTCAGATTAGGAAGAGCGGGCTACGCACATGTCCATGCGTGGTCCAGAGGCGCTTTGTCAGGAGTTACAACCACGGCACCTCAAATGGAGTTGTGTGTACAGCACTCGCCATGATCTGGCCGCCAGATGGCATGCTCATGCTGCAAAATTATCTATGTTTGTATTAGGTTGTTACAAAAATAATGGCCGCTCGAAGGCCAACGCTTGCTTCGGAAATCGGCCATTATTTTTGGAACAACCTAATACCAAAGATGAAAAGATGGCCCAACGTGTAAGGGATCATTTTCAATTGCAAGCGTTTCGGGGCACAAAAATTCTATCTTCCGTGCTGAGATGTCTTACATTTGCTCCTATAATACAGCTACGTTTATTTGTTATGATGCATTTTTGTTTTTGTCTTAAAATACAGCCATGAAAACTTTGGTATAATCTAGGCATTAATTAGTTATAATTGGGTAGGTTACGAACCAAGGATCCTTAGGTCAAAGTATCTCATAATCTCCAACACTAAAGCGGAACCTCATTGAGTGAGAAACTTATTCCCCAAAGCAAGACTCTCACCCAGAGGTGTGGAGCCTCAATCCCATTCCTCTGATTCTACAGGGTGTCTCAAAAAAATGTACTCACCCTTTAACCGTTGCTAACATGCTGTCTTCTTTGTGTTGCAGGTGTGAGGTTCGAACCTTTGCGAACATGATTAAATGTGATTAAAGAATCATGTTCGCAAAGGTTCGAACCTCACACCTGCAACACAGGGAAGACAGCATGTTAGCAACGGTTAAAGGGTGAGTACATTTTTTTGAGACACCCTGTATGTTGTGTGATTGCCGTTTCCTCGGTCTCTGATAATACGATTCTGGTAGTCCAACCTAGAAATTAGTTGAAAATTCGTAACATGTTACTCGAGCTTAAACTTCTGTAGCCTCAGCCAGTATTTTACAGAAAACTGACCATATTTCAGAGTTCAGTCGTTCATTGTGTTTTTCAATTTCATTCTATTGAAATGGATGAGAAAGCGCTTTGATGTATTTTTAAACTTTCAAACACTTTCTTAAACACAGGTTTTTATTAGAAACTTGAGTAGATACACCTCACCACACATTCCTGCCCACCAGCTTTGTAGCCGCCCCTTGCACACCACATTGCCGCGTGGTTATCGGGACGCACACAGTGTCGCCCTTCACGGGGTGCTCTCCCTCACCCTCTATCGGATATCGCACCCTCTGGGTGATTGCAGGCGTCTCTGGCACCTATCAGGTGATTGCTTCACTTGCCGCCAATTTATGAGGCACGTGGGTGACCGTGGACGAGTTAAACCAACCTGCAGTTGTACCACCTTACCGTGCCCTGCTAGTTCTGATCATGTCCTCTACTCGTGTCTGCACGGTACTAGTTAGTGCTGTCAGCAGTCGCCAAATCAGTTAATCTGCGTTCTTAACCCATTAATGCCAGATAGGAACATATGTGCCCAAAGATAATAATTCCCCTTATTCTCATTTTAAATGTTTCGTTCAAAATGACAGTAAAATAACATAAAAATGAGTGAAGAGTTGTAATTTACACGATATTTTTATCAGCCTGAAAATAATTTGGTCGTTAAAGGGTTAAATGGCTTCTACTTCTGGACCTGCCACAAAGTGAAGTGCGTGTACGTGACTGAATTGACTTACGGGATTAAGGTGTACGTGCATGATTGATGCCTTTACTTTCGACGGCATGGGACTTGGGTATCAACCTAAGAATTGGCCAAACGGCTCGTGTTTATTGCCTTATCCTATTCTGAAGTATAAGTTTACGATTAACTGACTTGTTTGTTGGATAAATTATTGAAAAAATATCTTCATATTTTTTCTCTTTAACACGTTGCCTCTGATTGCCTGACTGGTGTAAATCTTCACTTTGTACGCATAGTCACTAGAAGGATCTGAAAAAATTACAGAACCTAACCTCAGTGGTACACATACGTACCACTTCGGAGTCAACGTGTTAAATGAACTTTTAATTTGATGTCACAATGAGAGTACTTTCAGTGCCCTAATCGTCTCGGAGATAAAATTAGATATTTATTGTGAGAAAACAAACACGATTGTTTTTGCTGGAGTACACAGTTCTGCTCACTTCAAATGCTCAACTTCCGTTGTCCTGATCTGTAAGCAACTTCATTACCTTATCTGCATAGCAAAAGTAACTCTATTTTTCTATTTATACTCTCCTATAACTGTATAAATTCATTATATGATATTTTGTGTGCATTGTCTAGCCCAGTCAAGCACAAACAGCGTTCTCTGGATATTCTTTGGACCCTACGACGCTTCTCGAAATGCCGTCATTAGCATTAATACTACCCAGATAACTCCAGAGTTTTGAACGTAATCTTTGTGTGAATTTCTGGTAAATGTTCCTGAGGAGGTAAAATTATTCACTAAAGCTAAATAATACAGGGTGTCCATAAAGTCTCAACAGCACCTCTTTTACAAACAGGATCCCTGAAACACGCAAATGCAAAATGTGATTAAAAACTTTGATAAACACTGAATACAATAGAACGAATCTGAATAAAATATCTTCTCAATTTGCATATGAAATAAATTTTTGAAATGGCAAAGAGACTTTGTGGACGTCCTTTATAAAGAACGACGTGATATAAACTGTATTAGTGTAATTCTTTGGTATAATATTTCGGTATGGTGTTTTTACTAGGCCTGTCCGTGCGTATCACATAGCTAGTTTCTGGCATTGTACACGATACCAGGACCGCCGGACGCGTCAGTGTGTGTAGGCCGTCAAACACTGTTATCAGCGGCATATGGAGTGTGACTACACACTAATATACTCCCACTTCCTTGAATTACGCGGTGTTGTTCTGTGTACGCGAAATATTCTTTTCCACGCTTGCCTCGACACCCACCATCTGGAATTCTTTTTCCCTCCATTGTAATTGCTTTCTGACAGTGTTTGGCTTTAATTCAGGGGAAACTAAAAATATGATGTGAACGAATAATGTATAGTGGCATCATATTTTGTATTATTCGGGGAACAATGGAAGTTTTATGCCGTATTACAAATAGAGAAGGTGCTTTCTGATTCAAGGAGCCATGAAAAACATAGTTCATTCTTTTTTTATTCACTGACTTGTTTCAAGAGATGTAGAATACAAGAAGTAAATACGAATGACATATCTTTCTCACTCTTATTTTCGTTTTTGAAACCTTAGTTTAACATTTTTCTTTTCAACAAATATGGCCACAGTCTCAAAACAATCCCGTGTCTAGAATATATATCATATATTAGAATGGTATACAGTGACTTTATGAACATCCCGTACTTAGGGCAAGAACTGTATCATTACTCAAAACTTCTTTGCCGATGTTCTATAAAAGTAACACTTTGCTCTCACTGAGGTATTACGTCCGTGAAAAAAAAACATCTTTTCGTGCCACTTCGCCGAGACTTTCCTACGAAACTTAGCGTTGTCTCAAGCAGATTGATACAGTAGGAGTGTAACGCGATTGTAACACCCTGATTGTCGCACATGCTGAGAGGTACTCTTCCTGTACCATAAAAATGTATCGTAAAATACGTTATACAGATACAATGATGTATTTTGGGCGACCTGAAGAGTTAAGTAATTGCTTTGAGCACAAATTGCAGTGTATGAAGGTTGTTATCAATCGCTGAAATCTGACTCTAACTTGACATATCACCATAGAATATTTTAACATCGAATTGTCAAGTATGTGTGTATATACTTGCTTCTCATGTGGAAGTTGACCGTATGTGAGATCAAATGTGTAGGCTTCAGAAAACTTTTTTCTCTTATGGTAATGTTAGGTAACTTAAAGCACGTCAAAAAGTATTACATTAAACTTTAATACCAATTTTCGAGTAAAGAATAAGCGAAGCCTTCGATTAATGGTAGATGCCAGCGCTCAGTACAGGCATTTGAAAATGTTTCGGGCTAATCATCCGGAAACCATCAGGGTCGTTGGGCGTGACGGAAGGCAGACCAATACTTTTCTTTTGTTCTGTTCCTTGAGAACAGTCTGTCATTATAACTATGCTATGCTTTGCAGAGACACTGTCTTCTGGGCTAACAGAACGTATGGCTTATATTCGAGCAGACGCTTGTTAAGGGCTCAGTGCTATGTCATGTGACAAAAAAGGTATTTAGTGGATGACAGGAAACGATGGACTTCCGACCCAGTAATTTACGGCCTCTTTCCAGTCCAGATCTTGGTATTTTCGAACTCTATTTATAGAAGGTGTGCAATAAGAGGTCTATAGCAAAGCCTGCAATAGTTTGTCAGCTCTAGAAGAAAAGATGGTAGGATTGACGAAGCTTGAATGAAGATGAAGGTAAAAAGTAACTCATTTTTTTAAGGGTGTGTCGAAACCGTGATTGAAGGTTTAGGTAAACATATTTGATACGATATAAATCTAGAATCTCTAAACTTTTATTTCATAGCAACCATTGGTTGTATATCATTTTACAGTTTTGTTTCAATACTTTTAAATCACCTGTTTGTATTTTCCCATATCTCTCTTGATAAGCTGAATTTACATTCTAAACATATATCATATATGTCTTGGTGAGTTAGTTTTATGTACTAAAATAAGACAGCCTTACGTTGTAGCATTCCTGTCGTTTGGAAGCTTTTTTAACACACTTGTACACTCATACACGTTAACCTTCTTATTTTAGTTCATAAAACTAACTCACCAAGACATATATAATACTATATATGTTTAGAATGTAAATTCTGCTTGAGTAATAAACGGCCCATGGCAAAACTGACACACAAACACACGTACATGTGTGAAACTCGCTGACAACGCAAATTCTCATTGCTTCACGCTGCTAGAGTGCGAGCGGGCGCGCCATGCTCTGGTGGTTGGTCACTGCCGTGTTGCTGTGAGGTAACCAAATCCGGGCATCGGGTGCGGAGGCTGAGGGCTGTGTCGTGAGGCCAGTGGGGTTTTGACGCATACGACACCGGACCTGCTGGGTTTCAGTGGCTACATTACTGCACCGATGAGGCTAGAACGGACCCCTGGAATTACGACGTGTCTGTGCTCATTGGGTTGTCATGGTTACGTTATGGGGTCTGTGTTGCACTGCTACCATGAAGGCAAGAGGAATGCGTATGATAGTCGTAGAAATAGCATATAGTAACTACTAATGAGTCTACTGCCTTGTGGGTTAGCCTGGCAAGAGATCAGGATCATTAGTTTCCTTGTTATGCTCGTTGGTGAGCTGAGGCTCGTTGTCATACGCTTGAATTATTCACGTGAAGTCATCCCTTGCATGCCATTCATGTGAAGTCATTCATGTGATGCCATTCATATGAAGTCTGTATGTGAAGTCATGCGTGCTCTGTACGGTGCCCTGCCGTAACAGTTACGTCACGGGACCCCTGTTTGCCGCCCGTTGTGCCATTACGACACGCGTAGAGGAAGTGGGGAAATGGTGGAGGTGAAAGTCGTGAATATACTTCATGAGTGGAGCAGCCAAACAGGTTCTTGAAATTACAGGAGTTGAAGGTGACGGATCGTTTCGAATGTTGTTGACTGTTTTGAAAAACATCGGAGAGTCTTATGGAGGGTGGAAGACTTGCTCATGATGCGTGTTGCTTGTGGGTTGCCCCAGTGAAGTAACTGCAGTATAGTTCCAGAAATTGTCTCTTGCACAATTCTAAGAAATGCTTGATTGTTATAATCTGATCATTTTAATAAACACGTAAAATTTAATACATGTATTTAGCTTCCACTATCTATGGATTTCTGCTTTACCCCCTCTGTCTATAATTTGAAATAATTTGTAACTATTTTATAAAATATTACTCGCAATTTTTTTTAATTTGCAGCATCGTAAACTAGAATTTGACTGGAGTGATCTCACACTCAAATCAAGAGGAAGCGCTGCCTAAAAAACACGAAATGACACTAATATTAGAACAATGTTGACTTTAAATAAAAAGTAATACAAGCACATCAAATTGGAAAAGGACATCACAAAGTTCATTCCCATGATCATATGTTAGTGGTGTTGGATACCTTTGGTTGTGCTGTCAAACGGTAATATATTTAATATAACATCAGTTTGATGACATCTACAGGACAATAAGATGAAAGCAGGGAGAGTTAATACCCATAATATCTATTTATTATAGGCCACTTCATATGCGGCATTGGGGTTAAAGTGCTAGTAGATAATAGAAGTGTTCAAGAAAATCGTTAACGTTGTTATTTCATGTCGTGGAGAATTGTTAAAATCAATTTGATGCCATTTTAATTTGACAACAGGCGGAAGGATTGATGATGCGTGTACCGAGGATGACTAAGAAGATTCAATCGTTTTAAAGCGGACACCCACACTCAACAAGCTGTGTCCTGTGGCGGGCTTGTGTTTGGTTCTTGCTGGTTGGATCATTTTCACGGTCTTTTTCTGCCGCTGCTCAGTTTAGTTTATTCTGTGCACCGTTGTTGGTCGTTGACTAACACTAACTCTTAGGGATATTATTGCATATTGCTATAACCAAATTATGCACCAAAGACTACCTTTTCCGTCCATTGCTTGACTGAGAGTTTCGTCTGCCACTTTGATACGCGATAAAAGAAACTTATAAAAGCTATCGTAATTCTAGAACCACCAGGGCAGTTGGACTGAACGGTGGTATTATTCATGTTAGAGCTCTTTTGAGGTATTTTATGACACAAAGCTTTTGATGAGGGAAGTTAATGCGCATACCATTCTGACGTCAAGCCTTTATTACATGGGTGATACTTTTGTTGTTATTACAATGACTATTGCTTTACTGCTGATGTAGATGCAAGAGAGAGAGGAAAAAAAGTACCATCTATTGTAGGGGCATTTTGTGTGAAACTGTCACGGACGTACATTTTAGAGCATGTGCTTCTGGGTGGAAATAATGGCATTTAGAATTGTTTTACAAATGTGTTCAGACTTGAGAGGAAAATAAATAGGCATATGTCAATGGAATAGATGTGTATTTATCAGTATACATATTTCATTTGACATTAACGAAGAGAGGATAACTCACTGAAATTATTTCTTCATGTTCCATTGATTTCCTTACATCTTGCTTACGTAATGCTTGTTCAATGAGGTTTTAAGGTTATCTTTCGACCTCTAGTATCATGAGACACTCTATGTCTTCAGGGAAAATTACTGACTGGAAATGTCACCCCGGATACATGATTGGTTGTATTAACGGATGTCACGAGATGATGTCAGTGACATGAGCAATGCAGTTGTTACCACCGACCGCTTAGTTCAAGTAGAAGTAAAGATGCCCAGTGTTTAGGTCGATGTTTGTGTTGAGCGCAACAGACATGTGACCGGATGTCACGCAGCCGCAAGCACCGCAAATACTGCAGCCTCTGTCACTAACTTTTCAAGCATTTTACTGTTGCGCGGGGTGCGAATGAATTCACCCATGTTGTGTTTACTTGAATGGTGCGTTTTTCACCAATTCATAGGGCTCATTTGTATGGAAGTACTTCTATGCACAAAAATTTTACGGTACAAGTACAAGTTGTAAAAGTCAAGATTAATTTGACATGCTTGTTGTAGAATTAACATCGTATTTATATGCGCGTTTAACATCATGTTCCCATATACCGTTATTTCCTGGTTTATCACTATAAAAACTATGATTTTTCAGTACAAAATGTGGCTCGTTTATCTACAATTGCTTGTTGAATCAACGTGTTTGGTTGACTGGGCCGTTTATTCAGAAATGCTGGGCAGAAATGCTTCTTACATTCAGATTTACTGTGCATAAATTATGTCTCGTGTTTCTTACATTCAGATTTTCTGTACACGAATTGTGTGTCTTTATTCTTATGTTCAGATTCAGTCAACACGATCTGTATTTCATGTTTCTTGCATGCCATTTCTTCTTCTCCCAGTGTAGTCGCTGTTTTCTTGCGAATGCTTGACGCGGTTGCTTGGTTTCATCTGCATGCATTTCTAGCGTAGTTTTTGCGTCACCTGCAAGACTTGTGTCAGAAAGAAACCCTCCAGCTGCCGTCGCATGATTACAGTACGCGAGAATTTACGATATTTTTCTTTCACATTTGCCGAGGAATGTAATTTATTTCTATTATCGTGAATTGAGTGATATGAGTTTGGAGATTTTTATCGCCGAATGACGATGGCTTGAAGACAAAGTTCGTCTTTCCGAATACGAACGATATTTTTCGCTTCTTAAAAGAATGCTGCAGTTTTGTTTGTTACAATATGTTGCGCTGAATAGATCTCATATTCCATGTGTACGATTAGCGTAACATCATACGATTCATCGTATGACTGAATACTAGAAATACAGCATTGCAAAATTCTCGGAGTGAATTCTTCAACCTCTATACATGAAATTATGACACTATGTGGATTTATGTACGTATCATCTTAGAAAAAGCAGTTAGTGCATTCAAGGAAATGCATAAGATTGTCGTCATTGCAAGTAGACGGCATTCTGGTAGTTACTTTGTGCCAGCTGATGTAGAAATTGGGGGTCAATTTAGCACTCTACCAGCAGGCTTGTCAACCCTGAAAAAATGTGTAGAATCCTTAATTTTATGTGAACAAATCTGGTGTTCGGTAACTGCAGATGCTGCTGTTGTGCCTACATATACGCGTCATATTAACATGTGCATTATGTATTATTACGATTGTTAAAGTTCAAGCCACACACACACATTCAAGTAAAGTTTAATTTAAAGCCTTTAGTATTATAAATAATATGACAGGCCTTTCGGGAGGTGCTCCAGAAATTACATGTATGCATAATTAAAATTAGTGACGTTTTGTTTAAGTTTCGTAGTTACTTAGCCTCGCACTAGTACCGTTTATGGCATTAAATTTGCTTTAAATTTCGGTATTTATATAAGAAAATGTTGTACGATATTTTTCCATGAAATGGATCTAGTGCCTACGGATACGCATTTCCTCTCTTAAAACATTGAGCTTCAATATGTATCATAAAAAGGAACAGTTCTTAAGCGATATCGCCTCTTGGAGGCTGCTGCTTGTGTCAGCATTGCTACGTGATGTTTACTCACTTGTATCTTCAGACATTATACATGATTTTAGAACACCCAGAGGACTTTTCACGTGATGAGTATTAAAAAATGTTGTTATTTCTTGATAAGTTTTATACTCAAACCTTTTCTTTGTATAAAAAGGTGTTATTTCTTGTTAACAAGTTTCAAGCTCAAAGCTTTTTCTAAACTATCTTATTCTCAACTGCTGGTAACGTATGTACACGTAAATACCGCGTAGAAAAACAGTTGCAGATCAATTTGTATGTACAATACTTGAAGTGCAGACTGCTTTTCTCTAGGAAGCTGACGTTTTTATCATATATTAGTGTATTTAACGCACTCGTGGGTAACGTCGTATTACGTTGATCGCTTCCTTGAGTGACAGTTCGGTGATGCGACTTAGCGTTCGTTGTACAAGAAAAGCAGTTCTGAAGAGACTCTTCAATCGCGACTCTGACTCAGAGTCTGGAATTTACTGCAGCTTCACCTCCCAGAACTCCGGAGTTCATCCACGTGACTCAGACACCGTAACTCCTCTGGCCAGAATTACCTCAGTTACCTGTACACCGAGAGTAACACTTAGTTACCTGTCATGAGGCTCTGTAAGTTACCTGTTATCAGGAGTATACCTGAGCGAGTACATTGCTATAAAAGGGCTGTGAGTTGCCTAAGTGCACGTGAATCCTGGTCTTAAGTTGTGATCAGAATTTAAAGATTAAAATTGTTTATTTTTATCAATATTATCCGATTTTGATGTGTGAGATTACAGTTACACATATAATTTTTACTTCCCATTGAATATACTAATTTTGAAAGTGACATTTATCCTAAGCATGTCGACGACGATCCTAACCATTGTGACCTTTATCCTAATCGTCGTACCCTTGGTCCTAACTATTGCGACCTTTATCCTAATCGTCGTACCCTTGGTCCTAACTATTGCGACCTTTATCTTAACTGTGGTAACCTTGATCGTAGCTGACCTTGATCCTAACTGTTGCTACCTTTATCCTAATCGTTGTAACATCGATCCTAACTATTGCGACCTTTATCCTAATTGTTGTAACCTCGATCCTAACCATTGTGATCTTGATCCTAACCAAGGTAACCTTGATCTTAACCGTTGGTGACCTCGATCCTAACCATGGTAACCTTGATTTTAGGTCATCATTTAAATACAGAGACACGGAAGTGACTGGGCTCAATACGACACGACGCCGCCTGTGCTGGCGTATAGCGACGGGCAACCGCAGGTGCTCTGCCTGTGTCCTGACCGTGTACGGGCACGAGGCCCTCCTTCCTTCCCCTCGAAGAGGGGAGGGGGAGACTGGGGAGGAATTTTTTTATGACCCATGCGTCGTTTTCCTGACCTTTGGCCTCTACTTGATCTGCTGCGAGCTCCACTCACCTCCTGCCTCTTTGTTTCCGAACTCCAACTTTGTTCCCAATCACCAACTCTGTTCCCAAGCTCCGACTTTGTCCCCAAGCTCCAACTCTGTTCCGTTTCAACTTTGTTCCCGAGTTTCAAC
>VCRD01001878.1:37965-52599 GCA_006783055.1 Trinorchestia longiramus
GAAGTTCCCGCAGGTAAAAATGATAAACGCAAATTTTGAATGTTAGGTCTTGGGCATTTATGATAGAATCATCGATGATTTCAGCAGCGTTAGAATGAGGATGACAAATGCCCTTTCATGTAAATATTGGTTCAATTATGGCAAGTCAAACATCGTAAACTGATGTTCGTTTACGACAAACATCGATTCTGATTTAAAAAATTTGGGACTTAAATATTTTGAAGAAGGGAAATTATTCTTTATTTGTTTATCGTCTAGAATTTCCACTAATAAGGAACAAAAAGTAGTGGTGAAACATTGACTCTTCTGTTTTTCCGGATTTTGAAAATGTAGGATTCCTTAACTCCACTCTGGAGGATGCTGGTAGTGTAAATACTCGTCAGAATACTTTGGGTAATTGGCGTTTCTCAGTGGTTGCTGGGATTCATTCTGGGTTAGTATTTTAACAAGATCATTTTCGATCATTTCGTGCTGTCTTTTGTAAGAGAAGCCGACAAGCTGCTTTTTCGCGCGACTGTCTTTGTTTCTGTGGTTTCCTTCTCCTCCCTTCGCTTTTGCATCTTCTCAAGAAATTTCCTCTGCCTTTTTTGGAAACTTTGGCGGACTCAGTCAACCGAGACCCAAATTTTGCGAACTCGCGTTGTCACATTGCATCTTCATTGAGTTCCCTGTGACGATCACCTTGCAAAAACTACGGTGAAATCTTAAATGGACAATTAAGGATCTTCAGCAGGAGATATCATCTCATAATCACACGTATTGAGCTTGTGTCTTTGCCAACAGACAAGTCCGTGTTCATGGCTGAGCGCGTGATGGCGGCTGGAGGAGCGTGGCACAAGGCCTGCTTTACCTGCCAGCAGTGTAATAAACGGCTTGACTCGCACAGCATCAGGGAGCACGAGCGCGACATCTACTGCAACCGTACGTGCTGTTGTGTTTAGGACTCTGTTGAGTGTGACTGCGTGTGTTGTGTTTACGACTCTGTGTTGAGTGTGACTACGTGTTGTGTTTAGGACTCAGTTGAGTGTGACTGCGTGTGTTGTGTTTAGGACTCTGTTGAGTGCGACTACGTGTTGTGTTTAGGATTCTGTTGAGTGTGACTACGTGTTGTGTTTAGGACTCTGTTGAGTGTGACTACGTGTGTTGTGTTTAGGACTCTGTTGAGTGTGACTACGTGTTGTGTTTACGACTCTGTGTTGAGTGTGACTGCGTGTGTTGTGTTTAGGACTCTGTTGAGTGTGACTACATGTTGTGCTTATCTTCTTTATCTCTGAATCGGTAGCTTAAGTCCCATGTACGATGAAGGTTTCTGTTTTTGAAATGTTATATTCAAATAGCCAAAACTAATTTTACTTGATTTTTTTGCATGTTTTTTTTTATCACAGAAGTGCTTTCGTTGAGCGGGCTTTGTAACTGAGCAGTGTAACGGGG
The DNA here is from genome assembly GCA_006783055.1 of Trinorchestia longiramus. Lineage (NCBI taxonomy): Eukaryota > Metazoa > Arthropoda > Malacostraca > Amphipoda > Talitridae > Trinorchestia > Trinorchestia longiramus. Next base: position 39,397 of record VCRD01001878.1, read on the forward strand.
CGTCATTGCAGGAGCAGTCGTCTTACTCTGTCAGACTCGTAGAAATTTCTTGTGATAATGAACGTTTATCTTCCTGAGTGATTCTGAACCAAGAAATAAGGGTACTCAGTAACCCTGTTATCAAATTTGATTGTGTCCACCCACTGCGGTATTTAGTTATTGTTTCGTCGACAAGCGCTGACTAAACTAATCTTGAAATCATGTAAATTAAATCTTAATATAATTAAGATTAAATCATAAAATCATCGTAAATAAACCATGAAATCAAACAGCATAAAATTAAATCTCCGTAGTGATCGAATTCAAATCTCAACAGTAAAATCAAACATTTTGAAAGTGTTCTATCATCAGTATCAATTAAGAAATAATAACGAAACCCACAATAAAACAAATGACTTCTCATTAAATATCTTAGAAAAAATGACGCAATTGAGCACTGTTTTTCTTATTGAACGACAGTTTGATTCAATTTGTGTATGTAGATTAATTGTGAAATCCTAGGGTCTTACTTATCAATCATTTATAGGAAGAGACAGGTTAGGTGAACGTGAAGGAAGTACCGTAAATACTTTGCTTTGAAGCTCAAGCGAAAAATTATCCGTTGGTTGTATGTATGCATTGCCATGTATAACTCACACAATAGAACTCTTACATAAGAGAACATTACCTAAAGAACATGTCAAATTTTCTATGGAGTAAATTAGGATAGTTTCAGGCTGTATTAGAACAAACTACGGCTTTAGTTATAAAAATCCTTCGCGGATGAAAAGCGCTGTAGTGCTAGGGAAAGATCATTCTTTTCACGTATTCTCCCCATGTTACTGTGCTCGTCTTTGTTCAATTGCGGAATGTCTTCCCCTGATTGGTATCACTGACATTTACAGCGTGCTATGGCAAGAACTTCGGACCAAAGGGCTACATGAGCTGGTCGGCAGCAGCAGTCTCCTAAGCGTCTCCCTGCACAGCAAGTGACTGCGGTTTTCGCAAACACGTCACCTGAAACGAACTCGGAATTTGTGACGGTTTTTCCAAAGTTTTGATTATTGTTTGTTCACAGTGATTAGTTATTTTTTAACTCTTAGATGGATAGATAGATTGATACTTTCTCATGAAATGATTACGTACTTACGAAAACTTGTGCCCTCTCTATGATATATTTCATGAAAACAATTTAAATAATCATGAAAACATTCTGTTCTTCTATTGAACACATTCTGTTCAATACCTTCAGGGACGTTGCCTGGCGAGGTAAACACTCCAGCCTGAGCTAGTCGTATCACTGACTCAATACTGGGCCCTGTAAACCTAGGGACTTTTTTGCACATTTGAAATTTTTGGAGGGTGTGGGTGACGGGGAGGGACCAAGAATTTTGTGACGCCAATGACAGCAAGAGGCTGGGTGTTGTGTTCACACAACTACCGCCGTGTGTGCTGATGGAACACAAGAGAAGTTGCTACCTCTTTTCCATTGTTGTGTTATTTCTTTTACGATGGTGTATTATTCATAACATGTGTGTTATTTCTGGTGATGCACAGTGTGCATCCAGATCATGTGCATGCCCTGTAAAAACTGAAGCTTACTATGGAATGTTGCATCCTGCCTGGCTACACCAGTCATAGGCACTGCGAGTCAAGGTTCTCTACGGCGTCTTAGACTGGGATTTCTTCATTATGGTGTTTCACCACCTCAATAATCTTACATTAGCTTAGGCAAAGTATGAAAATGAATTTACTGATGTCAATATTTTTATCAATCTCGAAAAATCGAAATTCTCTCGAGGACCACATTAGAACAATTTCTTATTCTTTCAATGTAAAACAGTCGTCGCGATTTTTTGTAATACGTCCTGTTTTGTAACTATTATTTATGTAGATTACCGTAATAATCTGGGCCTTCAAATTATTATTAGACTCAACAAGGCCTTTGATGTTCAGTAATTTACCGGCATCGATATCTGATAACCGGTTTCAAATTTCCCACTAGCCGTCGCTGTTTCGAATGTGCGTCTTTGCTCGATAATTCAGCCGCCGATTTCTTCACGTCAAACTTCAGTCAGCTTGAAATAGATAACAACATGTCTGTGGATTGACTGCAGTAGAGTTGGTTATCAGATTGGGTCAAGTGCGTCGTTTTTCAACATGCCGACAAGAGGGTTGGCGCTGAAGATCACCGTTTTAGAATACAACTTTCATCTGACTTCATTGTGTGGGTCTGAATTGCTTCAGTTGGATGCCCCTACACTGGTCTGATCCTTCGTCTGGACGAAGCATTCTAGCCATTTTTATTGTGCTTATCATTATTTTTCCTTGATTTTTCATCACTATCTCAGATATGTAATTTTTGAGTTGCCTTTTTACTTATAAGTTTTATCGTTTCTTTCTGTTTCCTTTAGGGATATAAAGGAGTTGACATATCCATGAAATCTCAAGTTTACGTAGCAGTTTTCTTTACTATTCATTTAAACAGTCTGCTCGACAGTAAAACATACTAACAGATATCGTATGCATTGAAAGTTGACGAAGAATTTCAATGAAAATATTCAAAGACTAGTAACATTTTTGGTGGGCGAACAGAAATTGCTGTGTATTTTTCTTAACTTGAACTTCAATTACTCTTCACAGTTTGGTTTTGTATTTTACGATTTTGAGGCGAATTTTGATTATATTTTTTCAAGTTTTTAACCTGAGATTCTCCATATGTGAGCCAAGAGTGTGTGAATGTTCACTTTATCAAAGTTAATGATCATTTTATTTTATAATAACGTTAGGATTAGATTTATTATAACGATACTGATTCAAGTAACTCGCATCTGTGGTTTACTTGAAACGTATCAATTTTATGTTATTATTTTGCGTACTAATCCTAATTATAATTATTATACTGTTTGCGATGAGGACCTTTGTCGGGGTTAGATCGCTCTGCAGTGTGCCTTGTATTCAGGTTTATACTTTAAGTGATCAGTTCACGTCCCCCAATTTTATTCTATCCACGTCACCCCAGCTTCCGATTGTATTTCGTACCATTCACATCTCTCTTAGTCATTCGTGTGGGTTTTCAAAATGTTGCAATGTGTTCAAACGTCTATAAAACGTTTGAAAAACGACAAAAATTGCTCTAAAGGTTAAAAATGCGCTATACTGCCTTGTGTCTACAGTACACAAAAAATTAATTTACATTTGAGGAGTATCTTATAGACCCGTTCCTTTTCATAGAAAAGTCATTCTTTTTTCCGTTATTTTTATGAAAGGATTCGTACTTTGTGTGTTGCGTCCTGATCTTCGAGATCACTAATTGTTGGTATAAGTTGAACTTGTCTATTTTGAACGTATTTCACTGATAAGATGATAATTGTAGTGATAAATTTTCATATATCTGCTTTGCACGTCATTTCTTTTTCAGCTCTCATTTGAGAGCGAGACTGAGCTGGCGCTGTTTTGGTCCATCGTATTAAATTCACCAAAATATTAGTTGCCAAGTCGCTGCCACATTTTAATACCTGTATCGATGCCAAAGTTTCCATTGTTTTTTGTGCTATGGGTGACATTGAAGAAACTTCAATTCATGTTTAGTATATACGGGTTTTGCAGAAATATGAGGTAGACCTTGAAGCTAGAAGATGTTTTGATGCAAAATATCTACACTTCGCTTCTGACAGTATTCAGAAGTTCTACCCTGTCGTGAATTTAGTGCAAATCTACAACGAACAAGGTGGGAATCAGGGCTTGTTGACGCGGCTTTAATACCTTTTGATAGCGTGTCGAGTTGCAGATTTTTTTGGAGAAATCAACCTCACGAAAATTTTCTTGGTTGATTTTAATTCTTGAGAAGAATTTGGTTTAAAATACCATCAATATCAATGATTTTAGCATTGTGTATCTGTTTACTGATGTTTTGTGTCAGTTTTGGAGCATTTTGTTTCTTGGCACATTCCTTGCCAATGCAGATCTTTGTTGAATTGTTTTAGATTTCCTAGGTAGTTCAATGAATACGCTGGCACTAACTGACCTAAGCTCTAAAAAAAAATCCATTACATGTGCACTAAGTGATGTCTAGTTCATATTTCTGCCGCCCTTCCTAGTTGGTGCGGATTTGCACTGAGTTTCTGGCTAGAAAAGAGGCTCCAATATTTTTAAGGTTCACGTTTTCACTATCGTTACTTTGCTTGATGGATTGTTTACTGAAAATAGGATTTAAGTTCGTCGGAACTTTTGTGTACAGACAAGGTTTTTTTTTATCTTATTGAAGCATGAAAACGCCGTGGGATCATGACAACGTTTTTTATGTTGTTTTCATATTGCAATTGTTGTTTCAGATTTTTCTTTACTGGGTGTGGCATGCCTTACTGTACATTTTGTTAAGCTTGATGAGTTGACTGTTGGGTCACATAATTCCTATCCTACAGTCCCAGAGGAGAGATAACATTGGATTCTGTGACGCTGAAGAAATCAGGTACAGGGTTGTGAACGAACCTGAAAATTTTAGATTAGTTATTGATCACTTATGTGTAATTTTCAAAGTCCTGAAACTAGGTGGTTTGTCCTCAGAATCGTTCAACGTGTCCATTATACATACCACGCTTTGTGAGGATGAACGCCGTCCTGTATTGTTCTTAAGATCACGATTGTGCCTTCGCAAGCTGAGTCTTGCATCACTATTGTAACTTTTGGATAAATATATGATTTTCAATCTATCTTATGTTATTTTATCAATTTGTGCTTCATCCTCTTATGTGTTGCAATGGAAAATTTACGAATAATAAATGTTTCCGTTTGCTAGGCAGGAGCTTATTACCATAATTTTTTTGTTTGATGACGCTGGGTTTATTTCTCTAAGGGAAATATTTCCCAAGATACATATAAATACAAATTATCCTATTTTTGGTTGAACAATTTTAGACGTCCTTTGTAATTCGATGACGCTACGTGAAGCAAAGGGAAGGGAAAAGACAGGTGTGAGTGGTTTACTAAGCCTTAGTTCTAGTGTGATTACTGCGTTTTAAAAATAGGATAGGGATCGTTGAAAAACACTAGCCAGTGAACTTGAAAAAACTCGTGGAGTTTTTTATATGTACTCGTAAGTTGCAATAATAGAAGTTGAAGTGCACAGTTGTATATATCTACAACAGGAGTTCTCAACCTTTCTTTGATCATGTACCTCTTCAGTATTTTGACAAATGAGCATGTACCCCTGAATTTTAAGATGTTTGAAAAAATATATTCACTGATATGTATACGTAGATATATAAAAGTAAATAACATACAAACATTTTTTATTTCCTTGCTAACATTAAATGTACTCCTTTAGATAAGCAAATGTATCCCTAGGGGTACATGTATCTCAGGTTAGGAACCCATGATCTACAGTTTCTAACAGAGCTCAATTTTATGCTTTGCTAAAATATTTTTTTAATTGAACCTCATTTTTTGACCACAGAAATGACGGACCGAGGTGACTACTGACTACGTTCCGTTGATGTGTCAGTACTCAGTAGCGAAGCACAAGAACTTGATCGTTGTGCAGTATACCGGCTGGGAAATTTAGTGACGGGATAGGTGAGGAGTGTAAGGGAAGTAAGACAGGGTTGTACCCTGTCTTCTATACTGTTTGGCCTATATACAGAAGAATTAGCAGTCCGCCTGAGAAAGAGTGGTTTTGGACTGAAAGTTGGAGAGGAGAGACTGAGTTGTTTGCTGTATGCTGATGACATTGTTGTGGTTAGTGAATCAGAGCAGGAACTGTAAATGATGTTGGAGATTGTAGATGGATAAAGTAGAGATTTCAATGTGAAATTTGGAGGAGATAAAAGTAAATTCATGGTTGTAAATGGTGATGAAACTGACAGAAATAGAGAGTGGAATATTGGAGAAGTTAAGATAGGCAGAACTAAGGAATGTAAGTACCTGGGATGTATGCTGAGTGAAGATGGATGTGCAAGAGCAAAGGTGAGAAAGTGGTAAAAGGTGTGTAGTGGTGGGAAGGCTAAGCAGTGTGGCTAAATATAGAGCAAATAAGTATGAATGTGTCAGAGGAATTTGGAAGTATGTTGCAGTACCTAGCATAATGTTTCGCATGAATGTTATGGCATGGCATGGAGGAGACCTTGAAAAGTTAGAGGTGCTACAGAATAGGGTAGGGTGTTTGGCATTAGGTACCTTGAAGTGGAGGGCTGCAGAAGCTCTTGGAGGGGATCTAGGGTGGAGTCTGTTTTCTGAAAGAATGGTAAAGGCTGTGTTGAATTATAAGGTGAGAATTGAGCAAATGGAAAATAAAAGGTGGGTTAAATGAATCTTTGAATGGAATCCGAGTGAAAGTCTTTGGGAGAAAATTTGCTTGGGGCATGCAAGAAAACTGAAGATTGAAAAGACTTTGTGTTAGAATTGGAAGAACTATGGATGATTGGTTATTGAGAGGTCATGAAGATAAAGGAATGGAGTGGGATTCCAATAAGTGGAAGAAAGAAATTGAAATACTAACAAAAGAGTATGGCCTGAACAAATGGAAGCATAGTATGAATGGGAAACTACTTTAATTTGGTATGCCAGTAAGAGGGGGGTGGGTTATACAAGGTAATACAAGGTTATATCTGCAGTGTAACAGAGGAGTAGAGGAAACAGTTGAACATCTGGTCTTGGAATGTAGTAAATATGAACAGGAGCGAGAGAGCCTCATGGATGTGGTCCATGAGCAATGTGGAGAAAACAAGTGGAATGCAAGGTGTGTTGAAAAGGACTCTGGTATGAAATATCTTGTAGGGCTGGATGAGGAATGTAACATGACTGTTGTTGATGCAATGAAAGATTTCTTAGTGCATGCATGGAATAAGCAACATTGATGTTGAATAGTCAATTTTTTCAATGTGACTACCTGCCAAGCATGTGGGCTGTTTATGATAAGCTGGATCTTCTAGTGATGCCCTCACTTAGCTGGTTCATTTGCATGGAATGACTCAGCATGGTCCCAGAAGAATTACTTTAGATGACTCTGGCTCACAGGAGAAAAACTCCAGGATGCCATCCTGTTGCATGTGTGTGTATATTAGAGGGAATTAAAGGCCATTACAAAGGTCCCAGCCAAATGCTGGCCCTCAAATCCAAGTCTAAATCTGAGTTTAAGTTTAAGGACTGCATTGTCTATGACTGCCTTGCAGGCAAAATTACTAATGAAAACACGAGTTATCATTGTACGGAGGTGGTGTATATTCAATGTAAAGAACTCAAGGGAAAAATAGTGTAACATTGGTATTCATTGACAGTCAAATTGTTGAAATATTTTCTTAGTACAACACTATAATCTATACACGCAGCAATTTTTTTAATATCAAAAATGGTGTGTCAAAATTGGAATTGAAAATTATGAAATTATATGATCAATTAATAAATTTGTTCAAAAGACATTTTTCACCATGCTAACAGTAAATCTTTATTTTTAATGTGTTGTACTTTTCTAGGCATGAACTGAGGACTTCTAGAGAGGTTTCCTTACCTACAATATTGTGACATTACATCAAAGCCCTTACTTTAAAAATGATAATTATAACCTGCTGGCCAATGTGCACTTGCCCACTAAAGAATATCAAATTCTCTGCAAAAGTAAATATATATATCTCTTGTATATCATTTGAGATAATTGAATGCATTTTCAACAGTACAGAAGGTATATTAATTATTATTTTTTGTGTGGTTCATGTGATGTGAGAAAAATTTCAACTATTTACTGAGTTATTCTTGAATTAAGTTCTACTGTGTTAACAATTAAAACCACAACATATGTCTTGTTTGGCCTGTCAGGAAGTGTAGTTAAGGATTTTGAGGGTTATGTACTTGAATTATTTTGTTGAATGAGGACAGAATTTTTTATATATGAGTCTTGAAGTGTTTAGTTTGAATGATTATCTTCAAATTATAATTCACTCTGAAGTTGCTCAAATATTCCTATTTAAAATATTAAAGAAAAAGTGTCAAAAAAGATTGAAAAAGATTTATCAGCTTTGTCCTGCAACTTTGTAATGAAAATGGTATTGTGGGATATAAATAATACATTTTTAATGAAGATACATGCCCTCTACAATGACAGTATTTTTTATAGCTGTCTGACACTTGGATTTACCATTAGAAATGTTTATTTTTTAGATGTATGTTTTTAGGCTTATTGATTATAGTGAAATTCTTACTTATTAGAGATTATTCAGCTTAATCTTTTATTTTTAAAATTTTGTTAGAAAATTAAACAAAATTACACAAGATCTGAGTAAAAATGAGTAGTAAATTATGCAATATTTTGTTCAGTCATAAAAGGACTTGGCCTTCAAAAAATTAAGGCAAGTTGCATTGTATATTTTTTTAACACAAAGCTAGAAACTTAATATTCTACTGAGTATACAGGACATATACATAAGATTTTCAATTCTTAATGCTGACATCTTAAGATTAGTAATGATGATTTCTATCATTGTTCCTGTCTTCTGTGTTGTGACTCAAAGTAGAGGCTTATAGGGCTATTTTATTAGGCTTCAGAAAGGTCTAACTCCAACTATCCTGCTGTATTGGTACTTGTTGGTTATGTCACCACTTTTTGGGTTTGCCAAAGGGTACAAAAAATACAGCTTTTGGTTCTGAAATGTTATTTGTCACAAAACAACAACAATCCTTATATTCTGGAGGCACTGGAGCTAACCCAACCTAAACTTACCATCAAAAGGAAACCATAAATTTAAAGTGGCGACAGATAACCCACAAGTACCCCTGTATCTCATCAGCTAATCAGGACAAAACCAATCAAGCAGGTTATGGAATTTGAGCCTTTGTCTTCCAGTATTTCAAGCTGGAATGGAGCTCACCACTCATGTACTGTAGAGGTCACTGTACTTTTTTCTTACAGGGTTGATTTGTACAGTATGATGAGTTATGATGTATTTGCATTTGCTTTGCTAAATGCTTTTATTTGCAGCTGGGTCAAAGTTCAAAATGATAGATTTTGCATTTCACATTTGTTGTTGGTGTGCAATGGTTTATTCACAATGCAAGTTTATGTAGTTTTAATTACTTTCAGAAAATATAATGTAGCCAATTTTCAATGAATGTTCATTTTACTGGTACTGTCTATGTTCAAATCCAACTTTTATTTTGGAAGGATATTACTCTAATTTCTATTTTGAAATAATTATAATTAGGTAAAGCACATACACAGTGATGGAAGAAAACACACAGAACTCATTACCAGCTGGAGGAAGTGCTCTTCAAAATCCAGGCTTCAGTATGGGAGAACAGCTAGTCATAGGATTGTTTATTGCTGGCATAACTGCTTTTTTGATGATGAAACTGAACAAAAGAGCTCTGCGTTGGAACTTGCACCACTACTATGCCATCAACAGACATCATTGGGGACACTCTGGGTCTTTCCTTGATGTGAGTATCTATTTTCAGTGTCACAGTTCACTGTTGTAGCAGACCTATGTGTTTTTATTTTATAATTCTGAGAGTTGTGTGTATATTTGTCTCTATTTTGATATAGTTAACCCATTAAATTTTAGTTTAAAAATGTTTTTCATTGGAAAACATTATTCATCTTCATAAACAAAATGGCATGGACTAAGTTAAAGGAAAAATTTTTCTGTGAGTTTAATAATTTGTTCAAATTTCCATGTCTTTTTTGTTGGACATCATAAGTTATAGTGAAATCATTTTGTGCATTTTAAGTTGTGCCTAATACATTGAACTAGGGGGCTGAAGAAGTTAAGGTAGAAATGATAGATGGCCTATTTTAATAATAATAGGATTAAGGTTACATAATGGCTTCTGTCTTAAAATTCTTTCATTTCTCATGTAAGCATAATTTACCCAAGTAGAAACTTTATTGATGGTTACATAAATTCCTCATGCAACATATATGATTCTTTAGTATTAACAATATTTTCTTCATTCATGTGTGCATTAAAATGACATGTGGTTTCAAGTATTGGGATTGAGTACCCTTTGTTCTCTTTTATTTTGCCTAAATGTGAATTATAGGATGCCTCTGTTTTTCAGCCATCTTACTGCAGTGTTTGTGAGGCAGTGATAGTTTCCAGTGGGGGAGCATCGTGCGACTGCTGCGGACTGTGCACAGACAATGACGAATGTGTTGCAAATGCTGACGAGAACATACCATGCAAGCCACGGACTCTAATCAATACTGATATCACTTCTCACCATTGGGTTAAAGGTCAGTTCTTGCTGTCAACAGGCTGTTTCTGCCAATGAATAGCATTACTAATTTGACATCCAAGTTTGAAGTATGATTTTAAAATTACAATGTGTCTCTCAGTTATTTGTTGTTTTATATAATACCACAGTTTTATATTGATTTCAGAAGGAAATTTTACTGATTTACTGTTATAGCAGTATCATGATTTTTGCTTATCAATGTTCATTTGTGTAATGAAGCTCTGAGTTAAAGTGAAAGATTCTCCCAGAACTCTTGGTTATGTAGGCTTGATGCAGTGTGCATTCTGTCAATTCTTGAACATGCTTTAGGAACTGAACACTACCTGCACTGATTGTGTCTTTACTAAGAAGCATGCCTTGTTGACTTAGTATTCCTTGTAGCCTCTGTTACCACTGTGTTCTTCATAGGTTATTAGGAAACATTATCAGTAGGTTGTTTGTTAGAAAACAAATCCATTTTATGAACTACTCATTTAGTTAGGCAGGCAACTCATTTGTTTGTCTACTACAGTAAGACCATTCATAACTAATCAGTGCACATTTTGTTGAGGTATTCAAATGTTTTTTCCTCCCTCTATCTCTTCAGTGGGGTGCACTGAAGGGAATTATCTTTCAGTGTAGTCTGAGGATTAGTTCTTCCCTAATGACGAGTAGAATTCCAGTATAGTGTTCATGAGGAACTGCTGATGGTGTATCTCATAATCAGCCTGTCTTGGAGGCTTTACATTTCCGAGGAATATCTCTGACTCATCACTGTTAAGAGTTCATCACATAGTTCAGGTTACAATACTGCAATTATTTTTAACTTTTGGTAAACAGGTAACCTGCCAACATCGAGCTGCCTCTGCGTCGTGTGTGGTGAAGAGTGTGGCGAGGGTGTGGGACTAGTAGACTTCATGTGTGCCTGGTGTTCCCGCACTGTACACACTGCATGTAAACCCCAGCTCGGTCAGGTACTTGGTTACCATTGTTTTTGTTTGCTTGTGAGGTAAGTGGAACCTATTGGGTTGCTTATGTTAGGATTCTGTTGTAGTTTATTCTGAAGTTGTGAAGTTTTTGTTTTTGCCTTATCTGTTTTCCTTATTTGTGGCCACTGTAACTCTAGCAACTTCTGCGTATTGTAAATTTTCATTTATGGATCACCAATATCCTTATGCATTTCTCCCTTTGAATATACAATAACTGAATGATGAAACAATGGAAGAATGAATTTATACTCTCACTTATGTAGAAGTATGACTTTGTTTGATGGTTCATTTGTGTTTGTGGCAGCACTGCAACTTTGGGAGCCTGGAACGGTTCGTAGTGCCCCCTCACTGCGTGCAGTTGAGCAGGGCCAGGCTGAGGCGAGGCCTTACTGTCAAGCGTGTGTCCTGCCCCAAGGACACTGCAGACTGGCAGCCCGTCATCGTGATTGGTGGGTTCCTCTTCTAATACAAGTTGAAGTTTGTTTTATGTACGTATACGTATTAAAAATGCTTGAAAGGAGATCGCATTATTTTGAGTTAACACGTCATCGTCATTAGTGGTTTCTTTTTCTTCTATTGAAGTCTGTTGGGGATATACTGAGGGTTGAAAGGGTATCGCATAATTACGAGTTCCTTTTCTCTTACAGTCTATTTTATATTTACTGAAAATAATAAGAAGAATAACTCAGCATTTAGAGGTCAGATAGAATTTTCAAAGAAAGGTGCAAGTTCCCCTGGTGGTTTTCCAGAAGCATCAAAACATGATTAAGAAGAATGTGTATAATTTCGTTTGAAGTTTGCATCTTACGCAAGTTCTCAACCAGCTCGACCTCTGCATTTAATCAGTGTGTATCTATGCTTAGCAGTATATTTTTTGCTTTAGTGCCTTTTTTAAAAGTTAGATTTTGGTTCCAGGTAGTTCAATTCTTTTCTTGGCAATAGATATTCAGTGTGATTTTTATTACTTCAGTATTTCTTTTAATTTCGGTCATGACTCGTGTGTGTAAACAGAATCGATAATATAAAGCTAGTTTAAATGTACTTAATTTTATATGTTAACAATTTATGCGATGAAATTTTTGCCGGTTGAATACGTTTGCATTGTTAACACGAGAAATAATTGAGTTTGTTAGAGTTTTTAACTGAGGGTTCGTAAATATAGAGATTTACCTGTATACTGAATAATGATTTCATGACAAGCTTAATTCTCCGACTGCATTAGAAATGTTCTATTTGAAGTACTTTTCGACTAATGCTCCCTAGCATGAGCCCATAGATAACGAAAATTAGCACTCATAGAGCAGTATTCTTTTGCAGTCATTTATTTTTTGATACTAATTGCGAAGACTAATTACTAAATTTCTAAAAAAAAATACTAAATTACTAGTAAATTTTGATACTAATTACTGCTATAGCTTGTCAGAAAATTATATTAACAAGAATGCCATTTATCAAGTTTAGCATTTATGATCCAATCTGCTGCAAGAACACTAATTTCTTACTTCATTCTATGCCCCCTAGTCCAGCGTGTAAACGATTTTGGCATTGTTTGGTCGACCAAATATTTTTACAGCTTTGATATTTTTTTACTGGCAGGGAACGTATCGTCAGGCAGCAGCGAGGCTGAGGTGGTGCTGTCCAGCTTCAGGCGCTGGCTTAACCCTGTTCAGGTGATGCTTCTTCTGTCTCTGTGCCAATACTGAGTATTGTTTCAGTGTTCAGTAACCTCTAACTTAGGTCATTAACGGCTAGTGAAGACGTGCTGGTAATTGGAATAGGCTTTTTCTTGTTCATGGAATTCAACTAGTGTTAATTTTGGATCAAATAATTCAAAGTGTAAAATGTATGGAAAATTTCAGTTGAATTAACTGTGCACTGCTTGGATGATGTATTTATTTTCTTTCAGGTGACATGCGTTGAAGTTTGAAGAGTGTTTTCTCTTTATTCGTGTTCATTCCCTTCTAAGTTCTGTAAAACTGGAGAGCAGCAATTGATGATGAGTAGAGTTTCTGTTCCGTTACAAACACAAACT
>VCRD01001878.1:55357-77177 GCA_006783055.1 Trinorchestia longiramus
CAGTGCACATTTTGTTGAGGCATTCAAATGTTTTTTCCTCCCTCTATCTCTTCAGTGGGGGGTGCACTGAAGAGAATTATCTTTCAGTGTAGTCTGAGGATTAGTTCTCCCTTAATGAGTAGAATTCCTGTATAGTGTTCATGAGGAACTGCTGATGGTGTATCTCATAATCAGCCTATCTTGGGGGCTTTACATTTCCGAGGAATATCTCTGACTCATCACTGTTTAGAGTTCATCACATAGTTCAGGTTACGATACTGCAATTATTTTTAACTTTTGGAAAACAGGTAACCTGCCAACATCGAGCTGCCTCTGCGTCGTGTGTGGAGAAGAGTGTGGCGAGGGTGTGGGACTAGTAGACTTCATGTGTGCCTGGTGTTCCCGCACTGTACACACTGCATGTAAACCCCAGCTCGGTCAGGTACTTGGTTACCATTGGTTTTGTTTGCTTGTGGGGTAAGTGGGACCCATTGGGTTGCTTATGGTAGGATTATGTTGTAGTTTATTCTGAAGTTGTGAAGTTTTTGTTTTTGCCTCGTCTGTTTTCTTTATTTGTGGCCAATTTAATTCTAGCAACTTTTGTTTATTGTAAATTTTTATTTATGGATCACCAATATCCGTATGCATTTCTCCACTTGAATATACAATAACTGAATGATGAAACAATGGAAGAATGAATTTATACTCTCACTTATGTAGAAGTATAACTTTGTTTGATGGTTCATTTGTGTTTGTGGCAGCACTGCAACTTTGGGAGCCTGGAACGGTTCGTAGTGCCCCCTCACTGCGTGCAGTTGAGCAGGGCCAGGCTGAGGCGAGGCCTTACTGTCAAGCGCGTGTCCTGCCCCAAGGACACTGCAGACTGGCAGCCCGTCATTGTGATTGGTGGGTTCCTCTTCTACTAAAAGTTGAAGTCTGTTTTATGTACGTATACGTATTAAAAATGCTTGAAAGGAGATCGCATTATTTCGAGTCAACACGTTATCGTCATTAGTGGGTTCTTTTTCTTCTACTGAAGTCTGTTGGGGATATACTAAGAAGGTTGAAACGGTATCTCATAATTTCGAGTTCCTTTTCTCTTGCAGTCCATTTTATATTTACTTAAAATAATAAGAAGAATAACTCAGCATTTAGAGGTCAGATAGAATTTTCAAAGAAAGGTGCAAGTTTCCCTGGTAGTTTTCCAGAAGCATCAAAACATGATTAAGAAGAATGTGTATAATTTCGTTTGAAGTTTGCATCTTACGCAAGTTCTCAACCAGCTCGACTTCTGCATTTAATCAGAGTGTGTATCTATGCTTAGCAGTATATTTTTTGCATTTAGTGCGTCTTTTAAAAGTTAGATTTTGGTTTGAATCCTGCACTGTAATTATTAGGATTTTAGTCAGTGCATATTATTGAAAGAAAGGATCTTGATATTCCAGGTAGCTCAGTTCTTCTCCTGGCAATAGATATTCAGTGTGATTTTGATTGATTCAGTATTTCTTTTCATTTCTTTTAATTTCGGTCATAACTCGTGTGTGTAAATAGAATCGATAATATAAAGCTAGTTTAAATGTACTTAATTTTATATGTTAACAATTTATGCGATGAAATTTTTGCCGATTGGATACATTTGCATTGTTAACACGAGAAATAATTGAGTTTGTTAGAGTTTTTAACTCAGGGTTCGTAAATATAGAGATTTACCTGTATACTGAATAATGATTTCATGACAAGCTTAATTCTCCGACTGCATTAGAAATGTTCTATTTGAAGTACTTTTCGACTAATGCTCCCTAGCACGAGCCCATAGATAACGAAAATTAGCACTCATAGAGCAGTATTCTCCATGCAGTCATTTATTTTTGATACTAATTGCGAAGATATTCGTGCTATAGCTTGTCAGAAAATTATATAAACAAGAATGCCATTTATCAAGTTTAGCATTTATGATCCAATCTGCTGCAAGAACACTAATTTCTTACTTCATTCTATGCCCCCTAGTCCAGCGTGTGAACGAATTTTGGCATTGTTTGGTCGACCAAATATTTTTTTTTACAACTTTGATATTTTTTTACTGGCAGGGAACGTATCGTCAGGCAGCAGCGAGGCTGAGGTGGTGCTGTCCAGCTTCAGGCGCTGGCTTAACCCTGTTCAGGTGATGCTTCTTCTGTCTCTGTGCCAATACTGAGCGTTGTTTCAGTGTTCAGTAACCTCTAACTTAGGTCATTAACCGCTAGTGAAGACGTGCTGGTAATTGGAATAGGCTTTTTCATGTTCATGAAATTCAACTGGTGTTAATTTTGGATCAAATAATTCAAAGTGTAAAATGTATGGAAAATTTCAGTGAGCACTGTTTGGATGATGTATTTTCTTTCAGATGACATGCGTTAAAGTTTGAAGTGTTTTTTCTTTATTCATTTGTGTTCATTCCCTTCTAAATTCTGTAAAACTGGAGAGCAGCAATTGATGAGTAGAGTTTCTGTTCCGTTACAAGCACACTAACTTTTGTCAAACGCATTCAAATCAAAACTTTTCAGGTTTCTGTTTACTTGAAAGTACTAAAATTCAAAGATCAAATGTGCTTATGCATTCACATTAATATTTTGGTTACAAAGAGCCTGCATGCTGTGTTGTCTTGTATTATTAGGAAGAGTTCGAACACTGAGCAAGACCTGCTCTATGTCTATGGCTGGCGTGCATCCGTATATGTCGTGCTCTTGTGGAATCGTGCCCCCGTGAAATACTTCTGACTGATGTTATGCGGATGTGCGCTGCACGTGATGCTATTGTCAGTCTTTCCATGGTTTTTGTCAGAGTTTTTGGTAACGTATGATTTTATGCAATCAACTTAATTTGAAATTTCTTACGTTGGTTTTGGATTTTTTATTTTAAAGGTTTAGCTGAAATGAATCTTCGTCTAAAATTCTAGTAATTTATGTAGCGCGGATTTTTTAACATGTGTTGTCGATCGTTAGCTCGTACTACAATAATAAATGTATCAACCGCAACTAACTATGAGCGGAACCTTGAGGCTTCATTGCATGCGGTATTAATTACACACCAAAGAGCACAAAGAGAGCAGTCAAATTCCTGTCTAATGACGGCAGGATGCTCGCAACCTCATACCCTCCCCACGGAACAAGCCTAGAACGTCCTTCTCTTTTAACGTTACATTTGTACGTGATAACCACCGAAATCAGCGAGGACCCTACGTCTGCAGTAATAATTACGCTCGTTCTCATAGGCCGACCGTTAACCACGGCCCTACAGCCGAAAAGATTTCCCAGCCTTACTGACTATGTAGACTCAAGTTCCCTACCTCGAGACTTCTGCATGAGTGATACAGATAATTAAGTCAACAATATCTAGTGTACGTGAATATGAAGTTCGTAAATCTTGCCTGTGTTTGCCTCCTCCTGGTAGTATACGAATACATTTCTTGAGAACACAATACACTACTATCTGTAACGATTTTATTTTTTTGTGCAGGTGCTCGATGTGTCGGTGGTGCCTGTAGAAGAAGCAGCACGCTGGTGCAGGTTACTGCATGAGAAGCTCGTAGCTCAGCCCACTTCACCAGACGCATCAGACGAGGCCCTCACTCCTTGTGACGATGACGCTCCTCAAGACTTTCCTCACCAGAGTCGAGATTTCAGTAGCGGTGCACCGGAAAATTCAGACTCAACTCTTGGCAGCGAGAGTCTTGATGCGAACAAAGAGTCTGTGGCGAGCAACACAAGCGAGCTACCGGCGAACACGACGGGATCAGAACACGCAGCTGCCGATGGCCGGTCCGTGACTGTCATCATTGCTGGAGGAGATGGCACCATTGGATGGGTGCTCAACACACTATACAAGAAGAAACTCATGCATGTGTGTATTGTTCTGTACTGGATCCAAAACACTCGGGAGTTCTCGTGTGTTTTTGATCGAGTGTTTTCAGAAGTTGAAGTATGTTTCAAAATTCATTATATATTCCCTTCTTTTGTGTACTATTTGAACGCTAGATGCATCTTTCTGTGATAATCAATCTTTAAAAAAAATGGCGTAATTTTAGGAAGTCACTTGTGTTTCCGGCCACTGGCTAAAGATTAGTTGCTTGATTCGCCGTAGTCCTGCCAGTACTGTGCTTGCTACCAATACTGTGTCCCAACATGTAGTTTCTGTCACCCGACAGCGCGTGAAGGTGGCATTGGTTCCCTTGGGGACGGGCAATGACCTGTCCAGGGTGTTGGGGTGGGGCCCTGCACTAGATGCTCCTCTAGACGTGCCCAGCTACCTGGACCGTGTACTGGAAAGCTCTCCAGTACAGTTGGACCGCTGGCTTGTGCATTACAGCCCCGCCAGCACGATGCATCACATCAACATCTTGCCCTCTGTCGTGCCCACCAGGGAGGTAGGCAGCGGGGTACCCACAACTGGGCACATCACTTTCTTAAGAAAAATGCCCCCTATTTTTTTGCCTCTGAAAGTAATGTATTGCACGTACAGACTGCATTGGCTTTAGCAATTTATCGCACCATGCCAGTGTTAGTTTTAATGAACCAGCTAAACTCTCAGATGCCTCAAACAGCAACGGAGGTGCGAGAATGTCCATTGTTCGCTGGAGTTACTATGGTTATTGCTATTGATAAAATAGATGGTTGTTCTTATTATATGCTATTTTCAAGCAGTGTTAAGAGTGTTCTGTTCTTATTTAGTGTATTGTTTCAGATTGAAGCATAGTTTGTGTATACGTATGCATAGTTTGTTTGCTTTGTAGAAAATTCAAATTCCTAATTAAATTTAAAATTAAGAAAAAACTGTTTCAGATTAATCATTCAGCAATTCTGATTTTACATGAACGTTCATCTGTTTGATAATTGAAAATATACTTAACTGAGTAATTATATGAGGCTATCAAAGCTTAAATATTAGGGTTTACTGAGCATAGTCTTATTCAGCTCTAACACATTTATGCTGGAGAACCATGCTCAAATCACGGTGCGAAATTCTGTTCCTGATAAAAAGGATATCTTTTAGGTGTGCTGATACTGACTGTCGGAGATAAAGGGTGAGTTTCAATTTTCTTAACATGCATTTGGTACTTGGCTTTTTTCTTCAGTAGGTAACCCTAGCAATTCTCGGGAAGAGTCAGCAACGCTTGTTGCAGAAGGCTGTTTTCAGTTCAGTTGTGGGGTACGGTTGTTAGTAGCCCCATGTAACCGACATCTTGCACGAATGTTTTCGATTCATTTTCTGTGTGTTTCAGTCTTCATTTTCTGTGTGTTTCATTCTTCATTTTCCCATCCCTTTGAGAGACTAACTGACGAGTAGGAAAGCTCTAGAGTAGATATGTTCGTATTATTCAATAAAATCTAATCCGTCATCGATTACAGGAATCATAATTGTGCATTCACGAAAGCAATTCAGATCCTTTCTACCTTCCTCAATTTGCGAGTCATGAGAGGATAGTGTTTCGTTTTCGCTGCATGCTTAATAATCTTGTTATTGAACTCTGGCGGGTCCGTACAATGACAGCTGTTATTGCCCTACACCCTCAGATCTTGATGAACAACTACCTCTCAGTGGGTGTGGATGCACTGGTCACCCTCAGGTTCCATCAGGCTCGACAGAGTCCCTTTTATCTCTTCAACTCCCGTCTCCTTAACAAACTCATCTATTTTGGGTGTGTATAGTTTTATTTTGACTGGTATTGCTTGAGATTTTGGTGTGTAATGCTATAGCGTTTCGCAGAGTCGTTTTGAATATAACTTGAGGCGTGTGTACATAGTTTTCTTAATACCTAACATTTAATTTTGAATTTGTGCGCTCTTTTGAGTTGGCTAGAAGTTCATTTAGAGTGAGTGTAGTTTTATTCCTGAGGAAATTGCGGGTTGAGGAAGTAGCTGGGAAGTACATCTACAAAGTTTTCAGAAGTATTTTCGAGTTTAAGTTAAATGTTTTTGATTAAAAAAATACGAAGGGAAGTATGCCTGTTTTAATTATCGCATTTGACTACTAGGGGTTATTAACTGTACGTATTTGGGAGTCGTATTGACGAAGTATATTGATAGTAAAAGAAATATTCATACTTCATATTAACGTACGAGTTCAGTATGGAATTAACCGAATCTGTTCCGTAACTTGTGATAGCACTACTCTGCTGATGCCGTTATTCGATGGTGAATTATTGTTCCCTTCTAAAATAAGCTTCTTTAAGAATTATGTAGGAGATATTCGCCTTGTGTTGGAGTAGTTTTGGTGTCCCTTTTTTCGTGTATTCTAGTTACCATATTAATATCTTTTTATCTCATTGTTTTCAGTGTGATAGACATTTTTTGGAACTACCTTTCGTCTGTGATTCTGTGCTTGTTGTTCAAACATAGAGTAGCCTTGCGTTAAACTGGATGCCAAGGTTTCAAAATTCGACGGCTGGAATGATCTAGCTAAGCATACACAGTGCGTGAGGAGTAGATAGTTGTCCTATTGATACTTGCGACAGCGAGACCTGTTGACGCGACAGCGAGACTTGTTGACGTGACTTTGAGATCTGTTAATACAACTGTAAGGCCTACCTGCCTACTGACCTACGCTCATCTACTGTGCAGATACGGCACAAAAGACGTGCTGGAGCACTCCTGTGAGAGTCTCGAGACGAAACTAGTGGTGCGCATGGACGGGCAGTTGGTGCAGCTGCCTCCCCTCGAAGCGCTGGTGGTCCTCAACATCCCCAGCTGGGGGGCGGGTGTCCGGCCTTGGAGCATGGGAGCTGGCGGACGCAGTGCTCCCGTCCAACGCACTGATGATGGTTAGCTCGTGCTACGTGTGTTCTCTACGGATCTGTTTTGCCAAATGGAGAGCATCACAACTGTGTGATCGTGAACGTTGGTAAAATTGTCATTCAAGTAATTATGCTAATAATTATTTTTTATATTTGTCTATATATAACTTCTTGGCTTATTATATTATGAAGCCACTGAAACCTTACGTATTAAACCAAAGCATGAGGTTTTGACCCCATATCGTGAGGTCAAAGGTCGCAATGACGAGGTCAAGAATATTTTCTCAAGTCGGTTTGCTTACATGCTGCTCTAGAGAATTTGTATTTATTAGATCGATACCGATGCTTGACTTTGACGAGTAGTCCAGTTTATGTAGGGTAGATTGAAGTCTCCCATGATTAGTGCTTTATGAGTACTGAGGATATTTAGGTAACCATAGAGTTTATCATGATCGATTGCTGTACTTGTTGGGTTCCTGTATACGAGTACAATTTTGATAGTTTGTCTTGGCTGTGGATGGATAATGAGATGTAGTATTTCCATTTTTCTTTTACTCATTTAGTTCTAAATTAGGATTGCAGTGTTTCTTTGATGTACATCATGGAACTATCACCTTTGTTACTACGCGGAGGTTTGTCGACATTGTGGTAAACGTATCCTTTCAATGAGACTTCCACCAAGAGATGTCTTCCATTTAGATCTAACCATGTTTCATTGACAGCTATGAAATCGTACGACAACGTCGATGCAATGGCTTGTATTTCTTGCATTTTTTTCAAGCAATATTTTGTTCGGTATTTTCACTTCTTTTATGCTCGTTATGTAGTATTTTTTTACTCATGCTCTCGCCATCAATGCCTTCTTGCTGTCGAGAGTTTTGTGGCTTAGCAAGTGTTTCTTGCAACGCAGAAATGTGTACTGTAGAGGTAAGTTAAAGTTTTACCGTCGTGTTGGGTGCGCTGTTTGTTTCCCTGGCGCGGTGTCGAGTTGGTTGCATTATGTGATCGAAATTTTTTTGTACAAGAACATGTTGTTATTTTGTTATTATCCCTGCTTTGTCGAGGAACGTCTAACTTTGTGGTGAGGGGATTATAGACGTGCGAATTTTGTAATGTATTTCCTTGTTACTGCTCTGTATTAACTTTTAATTTGTAGTACCAATTTCGTATACTACCAATTTTGTCTTTAGTTGAAAAGGCTGACCCATTTACAATTGTGGGGCCAAACTGATTTTAGAGTGAGTTATTATGTCTGAATGCTTCAAGCTTCTGAATCTTGGCGATAATGTTGACCTGAGATTCTTGTTTCAAGTTATGTACTAAACTACCTGATAAGTTTAACTATTGGTAGCTATCAGGTAATCGGTTTCAGAGTTTCATGCGAGTTTGCGGACTTGAGAGAGTTTAAATTGAAAATTACTCTCCTCCTGAGGAAAGGTGGAAACGTGTTCAAGATACCTTATTTTTAGGAACTAACTAATTTGTTTGTAGCTTAATCTACATTAGGATACTAATATGGAGAGGCTCTACGATCAGCCAATTTTTGATCTGTTCATGCGCTATTGAATTAGTTAGAATGACAGTTTAGGGTCTTACTTGTAAATACGATGATTACATCAATTGCGTTACTTTGACGGTTGCAGGAAAGTTGGAGGTGATGGCGATCAGCTCTTCGTTTCACATTTGCCAGCTGCAGGTGGGCCTCAGTGAGCCCATGCGTCTAGGCCAGTGCAGCTCCTTACAGGTGCGTGCCTTGGGAGCTACAGGTACTGCCACTCCTCTGCTACACACTTTTACTTCTTCCACCGGTTCTTTCCTGTGTCCTCCGTCGATATACATTGAATGAGTGATTAAATTGCAGGGGAGTGGTTTGTTCCAGCAAACGTCGAGTATGTTCTCGGATATGGTCATTTTACATCGGTGTTCAAATTGCCTACTTAAATTCATGAAAATTCTACGAGTAGTGAGAAAGAGATATACATACTAGTTAAATTCATGAAAATTCTACGAGTAGTGAGAAAGAGATGTACATATTATTATGGATCGTATGTCCAAATTTTCATGAGAGATGGATGATCATAACTGTCCAGCTTAACCTTGTCAAAACTGATACTCTCATGGCATTAATTTATTGAAGGGGCTTCGGCATTTAGTTTTTTCTAGTTTCTTAGTTAGGTTTCGTGTTCATTTGCTGTCTCTTGTAGAAGGCACTGGGATGATGATCCTTAGACGTATCTTGCTGAATTTTCACTTCTTGGGGGATCTAGGATTGTCGAGCTTCACTTGGTTTAAATGGAAGGCAAAGGTTTGTGGCAAGTCCCACACTTCAGTAAACAAACTTTATGCGAGTAAAAAACGTACTGTTGAAGAGAGCTGTTGTGACTCGTTGGACTCGGAAAAGCAACTTTGGCCATTACAGTGAAACTTTAAACCCAAATTAATGGAATAAGTCGTGCATATGTACAATTCCATCCGACTTATGACCGTCCGTCTGCACATTATATGCATAATATGCGGTGCATAGATAATCAAACTAAAATAATTGGATTACATCAAGGTTAGATCAATGGCATAATAATTATGCTTTACATCCCAGTACTATGTAGGTACTTCCTAAAGCGAAGGTTGAACATAATACTTGACCCAATACGTAGGTCTTTTACTAAGGTTCGACTTATGTTCCTTTTGACTTACGACCGGTTGATCTGAACCAGGCTCTGTCACAAGTTGCATGGTACTTGTACATGTGTGTGTCTATACCTGCCTACTGCTTGCAAAAGGGTTGTGTAGTGCTTATGCTTAAGTGTGAACTTTCAATATACAATAGAATAAAGCCATAGAAACGAGCTGTTTGGCCCATTCTTGGGTAGCTACCCAAACCTCAAGGTTGATACCCAAGTCCCACACCGCAAATTCCAAGGTTGATACCCAAGTCCCATGCCGTAAATCCCAAGGTTGATACCCAAGTCCCATGCCATAAATCCCAAGGTTGATACCCAAGTCCCATGCCGTAAATCCCAAGGTTGATACCTAAGTCCCATGCCGTAAATCCCAAGGTTGTTACCCAAGTCCCATGCCGTATACTGACCACAGGTGACTGTGCTGGACTCAGCAGTGCCGATGCAGGTGGACGGGGAGCCGTGGGAGCAGCAGCCGGGCACCATTACGCTGAGCCACAGCCACGTCGCCACCCTGCTGGCTGCGCCCTCGCCCTCTTAGCCTCACAACGCCACGATTTCATAGTAAACATTGATCTATTCCAGTCATCGTGTTGAATTTGTCTTTAACAGCCCCCAGTATTTTGAAACTATGACGGTAGGACCGTTGGTTTCATATTTCATGGCTCCAGGCTTCTTAATATTCATTCTTCGACAGGAGATTTCAAAGGCCATTAAGCGGGACCTTACTTTTGTCAGCAATTTCATAGCTATCTCGAGTTCGCTTCGTACCGTGATAGCGCACTGAATACTAGGAATGTAGACTATGAACTTGCATAGTCAACATTCTTGCTTGTGCTTTACAATGCTCACCATAGATCGGAGGATGCTTTGCTCATCCGTCACCAACCAGCGTCATGATGTATGAGTCTTCTTCGGATCTTCTCACCGCTTGACGTCCTGACATTCCTTGTGTTGAAAAAATCATGCTTCAATGTATTCTTTTGACAGCATTCTCTTTCTAAACTTCTTTGATTGTCTGATCCCGCTGCTTTGTCTACCGTGCTTCACATCGAAATTGTTTCATTACTTGTCAATTTTCATGGCTTCCTATATTTTCGCTTCATTAGTCAATAATCATTGAAGACTACACTATTTAATTTGTAATCTCATTGAGAATTTCAAGCAATATCGACCTCTATTTCACTGTATTGTTGAATTATAAAATTGTACAGATATCTAATATATTCCTAAACATTGGTTCATTAGTTTAGCGTAAGCTTGACCACCGGGAGCTGGAAATAATTTTGTATTAGGCATGGTTCCTTTGAACTGTTTACGGTAACAACCTTTGGAACGTAAATGTTCGTTTCTAGCATTTGTCTTTTTGAAGAATTCACGAAAATTCTGTAATTATTTTGCAAAAACATTGTAAAATTAATGAATTTTACTGTAATTTCACCTAACAAGAAGGTACTGTTAGCCGGCCTGGATTTTTTTGTTCCTAAAAATAGTTTAATAGGAAGTTCTGTATGGTGGCTTAGATATTAGGCTAGAGGATACTTGAATTTCATGTAAACTAAGGGAGCAGCGCTTGTTTATTCTCGCTCCATGCATTGACATAGGACGTGTTAGTAGACTTAGGTCATTTCGTCGTGCAATCTCGTTAATTTCCACTAACAAATTATTAGCTAGCTTAGCTACAGTGTCGTGCGCTACGTGAGTAGAGTATAAAAGAAAAAAAAAGAGGATGGGACATCTTTGAAGCTTTAGGAGACTTGTCTTACTGAATGTCAGCGAAGTTTGATGCGCGACATTCTATTTTGAAACTAAAGCACCTTACTGTTATGTAATGGCTAATGTGCTGTGAGAGTGGAATGGGGAGAACGTCGTTTAAGGGAGATATTCAGGTATGACGAGGCTTGTCACCTTTTCATCATCCACAAGCAGTCCAAAATGCGTGGAATAGAATTTTACCTTTGAACTAACTTTCTTTTTATTTAAATGATTAGTCTCTTTGATAGAGAAGGTGGAAACGTTTTTTTTTTGTGAAGTTACGTGCACATTACTGTTACTCGTCTGCCATTATTAGCGTGGCTTCAGTTATTTTTAAATCGTTGATGACCAGCTGTTTATTCATGTGGCAAGCAGTTTTGCTCCTAAAATTCTAAGCATGAATGAGTACAGCTGGAACGATGCACGTGATATGTCTTTGGAACATACAAACATAAATTTGTCATTTGTTCTGTCACGCTCACATTGGCAAAATGTCAGCGTAGCATGAAGGGAACATGGCAATCTTGACGTCGACTTGCCTCTCAACTTCATCAGAAACGATGTACTGGTAGAGAGAAATTCATAAACGCTTTAGACAGGCGATGGAGAGTGGCAGTGGTCCGCCTCGATGTCAGTTGTCTAGCTGTTTGTGGCAGAGCAGAGCTGTGGCACTTTCTTTGAGGATCAACTTCAGCTTGAAAGCCACCAATATCCAGGTTTCGTTGAAAAATCTTAGAGTGAAGAGGAATTTTTGTGGAATGCTGAATTGAAACTCAAGAAATCACCATGGCTTCAGCCTGCTGCTTGACGTTCTATTAAAAAAATTTTTTCCTTGTGCATATTCAGGTCCAACGTGATGATCAATTGCGCATGTGCTTTGTTGTATTTTAGGTTTATTTAGTTTACTCCATTATTGTTTTTCAGAGGCATTGCTTTCATAATCTTCATCTTCAGTTATTGACTTTTCACAAAACGATTCTCTTACTTCCTTTTGGATTATCTTTCACCGCTTGACCTGCGCCGCGTACCTGTAGCAGCGTTTTTTTATTTCTGGACGAAGGTTATTTCTCATAATGAAGTTGAATGCAATTTATCTTACTCATATGAATTATTTTAGGTCTATGACTAACTATTTATCGAATGAATAAGTATTTATTTAATTGCTTACGCCAATGAAACAATTATCTATTTATCTATTTTTTAAAACGCTGTGTAATGTCTCACGTAAATGTGAGTGTTGTATGTTTTTAGATGCTTCAGGTAGCGTATAAGATACCTTTATTTCTACTGATATTAGAAGATCAATTACGCTTTGACTCCTTCTCTGCAAGTATTATCCACTGTATCTTGGGATCTGAGTGACTCACGAGAAAGGTCCATCCAAGATTCCTGATGTACACCAGAGTGTGGTATCTGACTGCCTCTTGTTCAGGATAGCTTGGAAAATTATCGCTCCTCATGGTTGTACATAGCTTCTCACGGCAGATCGGTGATGTTTACTCTAAGAGTTCATTGTCTATTGGGGATTTAGTTGTTAAACTTCTTTTTTCTCTTCCCTTTTTTCTCTATGCTTATCATAAGGTAGGCCGACGTACCATGCAACCGACTTCTTGCCCCGCATCTAGGTTTCTTGTTCTTTCTTCTTGCTTCACTTTTCCTGCTTTCGCTATCTCGTTTTGTTGTCAGTGTTGGACTGGCAACAGACATGGAACTAAAGTTTAGAGCCCTTGTGTCGGCATTCAAACTGAATGTTCGCCCAGTCCCATAGTGACGTAGTAATGACATGTACAATAAATTAATGTGGACTCTCGTTATATTTGGCAGCAAATTGACGGCGAAAAGTTTAGGAATGAACAATTGCTTAATATAATTATTATTCCGGTCGTGTTTAACTTTAAGCATTATTCATTCTAGTTTCTTTGCCCAAGCTCTTGCCACTCGCTTGAAATCCTTCAAATGTGCACGCAAATTTTACATTGGGCTGTGTAGTTGTTTGTATGTATTACCGTACATGTGTTTCTGTATTTTGTGTTAGATGTTGAGATAAAGTAATTCAGCTTGGGTTTTACTCTTTACTGTGGCTGCGGTGGTTAAACTAGGAATATAATAATAACAATTTTATTTCTTACTTATAAGTTGCAATGACTGTGTAGCTATGCATATATTTATTGTATTTAATTTGATGGTCACCAATTCAACATTGATCTAAACAAGTTTAGCTGGTACCCACGGACCCTGGAGATGCAGGGAGTCAGTACTTGTGTTTGCTGCATTGTGTTACACCAGCTGCCCAACTAGAATACTCGCTTGTCTTGTTCATTTTGTTCGAATACTTTATTCTAGCGAGAACTTTTCCATTGTCACATTCCTCATGTTAGTCAAGAACTTCAGTGTATGAAATTCTTCGCTTTATGTGTAATGTTAGCGGCGGTGAGTAAAATGGAGCTCTCCATTGCATCGCTTTCCGATGCATTCTCTTTCAGAATTTCTGTTACGCCGTGAATGACCTCTGTTCAAAAGTGCACGGGTATTCTCAGCTCTCCTATATATTTTTCTCTCAAGCATGTACACTCTGTTCAAATTCTCGTACCTGATGTGCGCTGTTTTCTTTTCCAGTTGAATAATTCACTTTAATTTGTAGACATGTGCATTTCTCGTGCTATTTATTGTTGTGTATAAATTATCCTGTCTGTGAAATCTTAATTCGTGTGATTCTGAAGTCACGTAATATTTTTAGAGCTAAAACTCGTAGTTATAGCTAAAGGGTAGTATTTTGTATGAAAATTTATAACAACTGATACTGATATCATTATGAAATTTTGTTCGTATGAAATTTGCATTGAGCGTCTCAAACTTGTAGAGTAATCTCAAATAATCTTACGTTGACTTTCAACAAGAATTTGCTAAATAATGTTCCTATTCATTTAAATTTTCTGACTTAAAGCCTCCAATCGTGACCCAACAAGAAAAATCTCGGTTGATTTTGAATAATTTCAAACTTTCACGGTTTAAGGAAACTATTGAGGAGAAAAAATGACCACACAAAACAATATTTATTGGGAACATATCTTATGTGATGGGAAGGATCATGCGTATTTCATTTTGATACAGTACACATCGTACGACTGAAACTTCAACTCTTTAGCACCTTACTTTGACAATTATGGATATACAATCATGCTTTGACAATTATGGATAATGGTCCTTCACACATGTGTGACATGTGCCAAACATAATAGTTCCTCAGGAGCGAAGTGAACACAAACTATTACTGATATTCGGTGCGCATTAGGCTTAGCTCATGTGGTGTGCGATTAGCCACGCCATCTATTTAGTTATCTTCGCCCAATGTTCGCTCTCCCAAACTGATCTCCTGCTCAGTAGAGGCTGAGGGTAGCCTTGTAGTACCTGGCTTACATGAGCGCTGTGGCTTGAAGACTTCTTGTCATTATTACTTCATGACAGGGCTATCAAGGTGAAAATTGTCTGTTCATGCGTGTTCTTATTCCGCTAGACCGGAATTCAGTTAGTGTACTGTGCTTGAAGCAAATATCAAAGAGAATTAAGTTTTCTTTACGCTTTAGTCTTATAATATGGCTTTGAGACGCTCTCATAAAGTAGGGTTTCGTAAAAATTTGAGTTGACAGTGTATTTCCTAGTCAATTAACTTGTTCTTTTATGGGCCATTGTATTTTAGTTTTGTCTGCATGATGCTTATATTCGCTGAATTTGAGCCGTATGTACAAACCTCCCGCCAAAGTTAATAGCATGGTGGGTTCCATGCAGTTCTCACTTCTGCCAGTATCGTAGGTTATAGTGATCCGCGAGCTATTGATTTCTACTTCTCTGGCGATATAACACATGAGATGCTAGCGAATCATTCAGAGTTAACGGCTATATTGTGGTGTTCTCTAAGCGAACAAGGCTCAAACTTTTCTCTTGTACAGGGAGTTGACATCGCGTAGAAAGAGTCCAGCTATATAGCAGAGCTCTGCGCCATATTGGCAGCTCTTATTGCCTGTCGATCTGCTTCTACAGAGTCCATGACTATTGTGTCTGACCGTTGCAGTGCACTGCAGGGTATCCTAAAGTATAACCCACAACTCCCTCTATGTTTAGTCATCCAGCTGACTGAAAGTGAGAAATGCATTTCATTCTGCTGGGTGCTCAGGCCTGTTGCCGTAGGGGGAAAGGAAAGGGCGGATGAAGCAACCGTACGAGCTGCACATTTGCAGATCCCCTTGAAACTAATTTCTCGCGCAGATTATAAATCGGTGATGTAAAGCACTGTAACTAGAAAATGATCAAAAATATTCACAGCCCAGACCAATAGCTAACTCCGTTCAATTAAAATGTCAGCAATTCCCTTCGCCATAAGTTTTCAACAACATCGACTTTGGGAAATCAAGTTGTACCGCCTGCGTATTGGCCACAGGTATGCCTCTCATGGACACCTAATGGAACGACGAGCGGCGATGGAGTGTTTGGACTTCATGTCCTTGTTGAATGCCCGAGCTATAACGCTGCTAGAAACTACTCCTTCAGTGGACGCCCTCCAGCTGATCTGAGTTGCTATTTGAGTGATGCGAGGCAGGTGGAATTTGGAGGACCTTTGCATAAATTCCTCAAACGAATT
This sequence comes from Trinorchestia longiramus, assembly GCA_006783055.1. Classification (NCBI taxonomy): domain Eukaryota; kingdom Metazoa; phylum Arthropoda; class Malacostraca; order Amphipoda; family Talitridae; genus Trinorchestia; species Trinorchestia longiramus. The sequence continues at coordinate 71,175 of VCRD01001878.1, forward strand.
AATTTCTACAACTTGATATAATGACTGACGCAGTGCCTAAGCTACATTGTGTAAGTCCAACTATCACCTAGGAAATTCTACTTCCCACAATCTCTACTTCTTCGAGACATGTAAGACGTCTCATGCGGACAATAATATCCGAAAAGCGGTTGAGCGAATCGCATTGATGCCGGATGGGTTACCAGCGTGAGTGTGGCCCTACTTCTAATTGCTGTATGAAATGTGGCTACCAGTGATAATACCACACTCAGATCTTTAAGACTAACTTTTCCTCAAGGATGCATGACCCTAAACATTAGGTGACTGCTTCTTGATACCGTACATCACTGTTGAGATCGCTCTTATCGAGGCTGATGTGGTTAAACCAGAAATATATGTAGTACAAACTAAGAAAAATGTGTTGGAGTGTTTCTTTGGCATAAAACTATTCCTGAGAAGATTTATTGGCTTTATAAGGTAGCTGTAAGGCTTGACATTTGCTCAAGACAGCAATCAGGTAAATTCTCAGAGGCTGAAGAGCCCAATACGACACGGATTGCTTCGTTTAAGATAACTTCAGATGATTCATTTCAACGCATGAGTGACGGAGATAAGAGGCAGAACGTCACGAATGAACTTTGTGCTTGTAATAATTGAGCCTGTTGTGTAACTTAATAGTCTTTTCCGATGTGCCACTGTAGCGTATTTATCTACAATAGACAGGAACGAAAAAGGTTGCCCCTACTATTTTGCTTTGGTGTTCCCTAATACTGAAAAAATAAGAGTAGAAAAGAGCAGCAATTCAGATTCGTATGAACTTTCCTGTGAAATTTCTTCTATCTCCCGAATTAGGAGGGTACATTCGCATTCGTGATGAAGGAATTGCTACTGCATCATAGTTTTATTTGAACACGTATTCTTTCTCTTGATACCATTTGCAAGCTCTCCGTCGTATGTTTTCACGCCTGGTTGTTTGATTAGCGATGATGTATGCGCTACAGGCGCACCAGAAGACGTGAAGTTCATTGTTGCTACAGTACACAGATGCGAATGTTAACCTCTGGAGTAGATATTCTTAAGTGTAAACAGATAGGCATTCATTGGTCTGCGATCATTTAATATACATCAGAAGTACGGCATGGGACTTGGGTATCAACCCAAGAATGGGCCAAGCGGCTCGTTTCTATTTCCATATTCTATTCTAAGTATTGCTTCAGTGGGACGGAGATGAGTGTGGTTACTGCTAGCTGGTGTAGTTGAGCTGTTAAGAGACAGCTAATTACCAATTGAAAAATTCGTTCAATTTTTGTAGCGAATTTTACTGTGTTCATATTCTTTATATAAGATTTGATTTTAGTTTCTTGATATGAATTGATCTCTCATGCGCTTTATATATTATTATTTTACTATATTGTGTGCGTTGTGCGTTAGCAAATGCCTTTTCTCTGATTAAATTATATATTTTCCGTTGTAAATGCATTTGAATATTCTATGGAGGATTTCTCACCCAGTACTTATTCTAAGTCTTTTCTTTAAGTATAAAGGTTTATAATTTGCGTCTAGCTCTTAAAAGAACTAAACGGAAGCTTTATATAGCATAATATAAAATACTCGCGTTGTGACTCATCTTAATTAAAGCGAGTGACCAATTTTCCATACATAAGTAGACGTAGGCTTAGCTACTTTAAGTTATGTCTTTTCCATATCTCAATACATGTACAGGTATTCCCACTTCTCTCGATGATATTTTAGTTCGCGGGAAGAATACTCGTCACTTGAGAAAGGGTAACGACCTTACTGCTCTGGACTCCAAGTTGTCTCTTGAAGCCTGCGCCGCAGCTGCTCGTGCTAAGCTCAAGTTCGTGTCAAGTTTGAATTTCTGCTACACTTGAGAGCGTACTGAGCTCGTGCTAAGGTCGAGTTGGTGCTCGGCTGCTGTTGTGCTTGTTTCCAGTTGCAAGCAGGTATTAGGGGGTTGCATTTAAATGATCATTCACTATATGTGAGTACACACTCTCGAGGGTGGACAAGTTTTTCCCGAGTTTCTTTCAACAGGGGACAGGCTTTGCTGATGAATTCTGTCATGGTTAGCACACTTTTGGGGCCAAGCTTTTCTCAGAAGTGACACGAACAACGGACTGTAAACTCGGATATTTGCTACTGGAGACTTGTTAATTCATTCCAAGAGCTAGGTGGGGCTTGACAGGCTTCTCTTTTCTAGCAGTGGTCGATGTATCAACCTCATGCACAATTGTTTTTTTTCTATTTTGCATTTGTTACCTTCGTGGAATCCGGTAAGACTTTTATCGTGTTGCACTGTGAAGGTCTTACTGATTTAGTTAAGTAGAAACGCTGGTAACTGAATATCAGTATGCCCCTGCGTAAGACTCCGCAGTTTCGCGATTGCTTACTTTATTCCACACATCAGCTTACGCAATCGATGATATTAAATTCTGTAAAGAATACGGTAGAAAAACAACTCTTTTTAATATTTCTAGTAAGAGACTTCAAAAAAGCTTTTTGCTTGGTCAATGTGTAGAAGGTATACATTACTCTTTATCTACCCATAGTTCCTGGGCATCTTGTAATTTTTAAAAGTGAAGTATTTTGGTGTTCCATAGGCTTCAAAACCTTCAAAGTGAAGTATTCTTCAAAGCTTTGTGGAATTTACAAAATTCATTGTGCGTTGACTGAAAAATTCTAACTCAACAGAAATGTGATTAATATGCGCTTTCTCAGTTTTTCTTGTCCAACGTTACTCGAAACAATGTAAGAACAGACTTCATTCTGAGAAAATACATGTTTTGTTCGGGTTATTGGTTTTTGTAACTTCCTCAGGATGATGAGTTGATGAAACTGTGATCTCGTTCTTTTCTTGTTCGTCCTCGTCGTAAGTCATGGTCACCACACTACAAGCGTTGAGTAATATCTTGTGCGTTAGTTTATGTTATGCAAATAGCCGTGTTTGTTTTTTCCTTCGCCTTTACATTACCCAGTTTTCATGAGATTAAGTCATGTATTGCACATAAAATTTCATGTGACTGTGCAGGGCTATTTCATCAGTCTGTGAAGTTCTTGTAGATGAAGTGACGTCCTTCACTTCTTCTATTTCCAGTAATCATCTCAGTCAAGTACATTTATCTATGCAGGAAAGAGTATAAGCATTTCTATAGATTGGCGTCAAGGTTGCTTCGTCAACTGCTGGGCTTGTTCGTGATCATTTCATCTCAAAATTTTCCCTTGATGAACGCTGTTCAAGAAAATAAAAAACATTCAAATGTCGCTGGTTGACCTTCATATTTTGAAGAAGCGGTTCCAGCTTTCCGATGCAGCCAAATAATAGAAGTGGTCAATTGAGACGCGTTTAGCTGCTCTGTAATCACTAACATTTAGTAATATACTTATTTCGTATGTCTCTCCTCGTCAGTATACCTTCAAGAATTGGTCCATTAATGATTCCCAAGCGACTCAATGTTGAGTGCTTTTTTGGATCTTCTGTCTCATGATTAGATTTAAGTCTTTTGTATTCTTCAATGTTATTGGCAGCTTCTTTTTCTATCTCGTTCTGGTGGCAGACTGCGCACGGTACAACAAACTTTAAGTACGAGTTGTACTTTTTACACTAACTTTTACGTTTCTTGCTTAAACTGTATCTATTTCTCAGTGGTGGTGGACTGGCTGTACAAACAAAGGTACCGAAATCTTTGTTGCATCGTTTGCCGAAGTGCCGCTTGAAATGAATATTAGAGTCCCTCTAACGATCGTCTTAATAAACGAACACTACAATTAAACTCGGAATTTGGTTTTATGCTGCAGGTGTGTGCTCTCGTCAGTCAAATTAATGTACTTGCGCTTCTTGGATGTATCTTAGCAACGGGAATTACTGGCGGGGTTGTTTAGTAGTACGTGTGTGCATGTGCAATTGTTTCCGTTGTTAAATCTCATCCTTGCAAGAGGAATTAGTCGACGTGGATGGTGTAATCGGCCTCCTGTCCAGTTCATTCGTTCATTTTCGTGTCTTAAGTTACTTGCAAACATTGGAGCTCTTTTATTCTCTATTTAATTGTTTATCTGAAAAAATCGAATTAGGGGATTCTATTTTAGTATTTTATTCGAGGCTGGAGCTTTGAACGTTTTCGTTCACTTCAGTTCGGTGTTGTGATTAGAGAATCAAAACGTGATTTTTAAGGCGATTGATTATTTTTTTTTTACTTATGATTGACGAAATATTGCTGAACTGCACTTTTCATAAACAATTTGTTTTAATTGTGTGTTCTTATATGACATTGTAAATGTGGTCGTGACTTTCATACTAATCTTGGTTGTTTTAAGTATCACATAGATCTTTCAGAATTGTTTTCCATTGATGAGTGACCTGATCGCTCGGTAGCGGTTGACTTTTGTAATACACTGTTGAAATGGTTGACTTTTTCCTGTCATGTATCCACTAGCAGTGTTTTTTCAAGCATTTTTAGGATCTGTTATCTAAGCCAGAGATAAATTTCTTTCTGTGATCAGAAATTTCAAATTTTTGGCATTTTGAAGCTCCTGTTAACATGTTCAACAAAATATAAATTTTGTGTACTATATAGTCCCATTTCATCATGAATCTACAATCTGTGAATGAGAATTTTGCGTTGCGGTTTCGGTGGTTAAACCACAAATATAATAATAATGAGAATTGTGCTTTGGACGGATTCATACCACACATGAAAATTAAAGCGGAAAAGTACCCCAACTGAGAAAGCAGAGCTGTGTAATGCATTCGTACATGTTTCGCTACTGCAGAATACTTCAATGTAAGATGATCCAGCACAGTTACGTCTTAAGAATTTCATAATTAGTGAAAAACCAGCTCTGAGGGGTCCGCGCATCAAGACTATCCAGAAGCAGCTTCTATGAGCCTCTACCTCAAGACGCGCTGCTTACGTGAAAAACAGCCGGAAACGGCATCACTAGCCTAAAGGTGGCGTTCAAAATTGAAAACCAGATCCCAATACTTGCACTGTGTGAGGCATCGGAATATAGCACATTTATTTTATTTATTATATACCAACAAGCTTCAGGACTTCAGCTAGACAGCCATTGCAGTGACCGGACGATCAGAATTCATGAGGGTGCGATGTAAATTATCGTGTCATTGCAGAGGCTGTTGTGGATCTCCGAGCGAAGTCAAGTTGTAAAGTAGAGGCATTTTACGAAAACAATAACTCATCAATGGATTGTTAGAAACAGAAAACTGTGGCAAGCGTTTGCACTTGACATGCATCTTTCCGATTTTCTGTCTTATGCATCAAAAAATACATTTGTGCGGATGTTGAGGACCAGCCTTCAATAGGTCTCTTAGTAAGAAACGATAGCCAAACCCACTGTATCACTTTTTCGTGAACTGTGTTCTATATACTTATGACCATCATCGACTTGGCAACTGGGAATCAAAAGTCAACCTAATATTACGACTCAACTGCTTAGTTTTTTGATCAGTTGCAAACTTAACAAATGCGAAGTTTTAGTTATCAGTAACAGCATCTGCCTGATCGTCTAAAGTCCATGCAATCTAATAGGCAAGGTATCTCAACTTCACAACGATGGTAGAAAATGAGGCTGTGTTGACAGAACGCTGCTGTGTACCCAAGGATAATACGTGCTCCTGAATGGCTCCCCAATCTCTGCCTGCGATGATAGAATAGAATAGAATAGGCAATAAAAATGAGCTGTTTGGCCCATTCTTGGGTTGATACCACAGGCCCATGCCGTTGTCGCCTGTTCCGAGGCAATGTTTGTACTTTGTTTCCTAATTTCTATCCATAATTTTGCCTATTTTTAAACAATACGTACTCCTGATGGCATCACAAAAATTCTTACATTGTTTGTAGGTACCTTGAGCCGAACAGTTGTCCTAACTGGTCCAACTTTCCACCTATGGTGGATGTACCTAGGACGTCCCACGTAGATTAACTCAGTTTTAAAATTTTTCGGAGATTTTGGGGCAGGTATGATACTGAAAATGTTACCGACTACATA
>VCRD01001878.1:81673-102686 GCA_006783055.1 Trinorchestia longiramus
GACTCCCAATGAATTTTCTTAATCCTGATGAGCGGTCGATGTTTGAAAACTATAAATTTTCCTTTTCGACATCTTTACATAAATGAATGCGTCGTCCGGTGTACTCTATCTCTTCGTTTTATTAACGAAGTTCTAAAACGCCCGTTTTAATTATGTTTGTTCAAACACTGCACGGATTTTTCCTCCTTAAGAAAATACCACAGTGAGCTCATCGAACATGACAATAATATAAATATAGAGTTCCTTGTTAACCGTTAAGCTCAGAATATCCCAAAATTCATCAGGCCTAAATTAATTAATCTCCTGGGATGATTCTGAATTATTAAATTTGTGGGCCAAAATTTCTATGCATATTTAATATTAAAACCTAAGGCAAAATAAGTTTTAATAGACACATTCTAAGTTTTTTGACAGCGCTGATAGTCCACACTACAGTGTAAATTTCCGCGGTAACTAACGGGATTGTAGTCTTAAGTCAAAACTTCTAAATTACTAATCAAATGACATAAGCACGACGACTGCGTTTTTGTCACGGAGCCAAAGCATGAGTGTTGCCAACAGGCTCTGTTTATATCCAGAAATTTCTTTCACTTTAAAAATTTCTTTACAAACAATATAAATGTTCTGATTTATATTCGCCGAATTTTCAGTTTATTCTAGTAAAAATAGTGGATAATTTAGTGAAGAGGATTTCAGTATTCTAACTTTTGTATCTCGACGTATAATTAATATTCTGGACGACTAATTTACTTCAAGAATATGGCAACACGACTTCTGAAGTTAGCAACATCCGGTCAGCTGTAGGAGGTTGTTGTCTCACGCGTCGAACTTCATCCAAGTTTCAAGTCCTATGCCACGGGCTCAGTTGACGGCGTGAGTCGGTGGGGTTCGGTGGTTAGCCAATGGTAACCCAGTGTACAGCTTGTCTATGAGAACGTTATGAGCGGTGAACATGGATCGACTTAAAGAAAAATTAAAGCCTAGCCCCAGAGTGACTGCTGGATGGCTGTCGAAGCTGTCGTTTTGGTGAGTAGCAGACGTGATCAATACTTTTCATCATTTCTTTTCACAGTCGCTTTCCAGATAGATCCTGAAACTCTGTTCTAAGTCTTAACCTGACTTCTAAGTTATTTTATATTCAGAGAACAGGAATGTGTCGACTAGGCTCTTGGACTTAGTAGCTTGAGGACAGATTGTCTATAATTTTTGCCTCATTCGCTATCGATTTTTAAACGTCAGAAATTTCTTTTTTGTGCTATAAATACTTTTGACTATTATACTACCTTAATTGCGAGTTTTGGATTAGGATTTGCTCCAGTTCACACGAGAAGGGCTGTTATTTAACCCTTTAGCGACCAAGTGGACGATTCGGTCGCCTTTCACGGTCTTTGGGAGAATTGTAATAATTAAACGGTGAGCAATATGAGGTTGCGACTAGGTTTGAACGCTTCGGCATGTTACAGCGTCGTTCTTTTGGCTGCCTGGCTCTCAGCATGCTTCATTGCACCAGTGTACAGACTGTCTTTGTGAGCTTAAATGTAGAAACTAGAAAAACAAATTGGTCGCTAAAGGGTTAAGGCATAGTTCTACGGTGTAAGGCAAAGTACCAAATGTTTTTGCTGCCCGGGTTCGCATAGCAGCGGACGGGTGCCACTCGTGGAGGTTACCTGCGTTTTGGCCGCGTCTCCAGCACAATTTCTAATGCTACTCAAGCAGAAAACTTACTCTATCGTTTCAATATTAGCGAACTCAACTTTTTTACCCCACCCTTACCAGACTTGTGATGGTGTTTACTGTTTTTATATACGAATATACTACGTTATGTCATCATTACTGTTACGTAATCATCGCCGTATATTAAGTGTAATGCATAACTAAAAATTCAATAACAAACCTTACTGATGTAAGTGACCGTGCAAATTTTGAAAACCCGTTAACTAGACTGGACGAAGTGTGACACCTAAAATTTATCTCCTGTTATTAATAAAATTGACTCGCTTCTTGTGAAACTGCATAGCTCTTGAATGTGTTGAAGTCAGCTTGGGATAATATTTTTTGCCTCATTTATCATTGGCGGTGAATCGCAGTAATTAAATGCGCCAAATCACTTTATTTTGTACGTGTGTTACCTACCACTGTAACTTCATTTTAAACTATAACTTTGCTTTCTGAAGACAATTGTCAATTGCAAGCTGATAATTAAAACAACAGCTGAATAATTATCGAAGTAATTATCCGACCCAAGGATGGGCCAGAAGGTTCGTTCCTACAGCCTCATTCTATTCTAATTGTCAGCGGCTCGTGGTAGTGTGCCTCAATGAAGACTGAAGTCAGCGTTGTCTTGAGCTCGTGCAGCTGTTTCTTTAGTGCTGCCTTGGAATACCGGCTGTTCTGTGTGGGGATGCTGAGAATATTTGTGACGTTCAGTGTGGGGATACAGAGAATATTTGTGACGTTCAGTGTGGGGGATACTGAGAATATTTGTGACGTTCAGTGTGGGGATGCTGAGAATATTTGTGACGTTCAGTGTGGGGATGCTGAGAATATTTGTGATGTTCAGTGTGGGGATGCTGAGAATATTTGTGATGTTCAGTGTGGGGATGCTGAGAATATTTGTGACGTTCAGTGTAGGGATGCTGAGAATATTTGACGTTCAGTGTGGGGATACCGAGAATATTTGTGACGTTCGGTGTGGGGATACTGAGAATATTTGTGACGTTCGGTGTGGGGATGCGTAGAATATTTGTGACTTATAGCTTGGGGTTGCTGAAAATATTTATGGTCTCTAAGGAACATGAATAATTGGTACATGATAGAAAGTCATAAAATATTTGGTACATATAAAATTTAGCCTGTGATATTCACAAATATTGTACAATTTTGGTGTGTAGGTAGTGAGACGGATACGGGAGAGACTCGCCATACGCAATAATGAAGCATTATTTATGAGCTCAAATACATGTTGCTTGAAGTCTCAGTCCAGGCTCCCAGAATTACTTATCATTGAACACAGAACAAGTTCTTGGTAGTACAGTTCTCCTTGTTAGCAACGCTGTCATATTACATCTTCAGTCACGACCATAACACCGAGCAAAACCCTCGTCCTCTGCTGTTTTTGTCTCGTAAAAACTGCCCGGATTAGTTTTTATATTGGTCACGTGATGGAACTGTGCTTGTTTCCGAGCGCGCCTCTTTATTTTGTTGTGGACAACTGATACAAAGACTCGTAATGACCAGCGTGTGAAGTTAAGGAAGCAAGAAGGGAGCAGTTCATCACAATAGTAATGTACAAGTGAATAGTTTTGAGAACATTGAGCTTGTGGTTGTCTAGGTAAAGTTGTAACTTGAGTTTACTTCTCCAGGTGTTTTGCTGAACGTGCTGGTGCTCCTTTGATTGAGTTGCATTCGTATTGGCGTTTATATTCGTGCATCACATTCGTACTGACGTTTATATTCATGTGTCACATTCGTACTGGCGTTTATATTCATGCGTCACATTCGTACTGGCTTTTATATTCATGCATCACATTCGTACTGGCGTTTATATTCATGCATCACATTCGTACTGGCTTTTATATTCATGCGTCACATTCGTACTGGCGTTTATATTCATGCGTCACATTCATACTGGCGTTTATATTCATGCGTCACATTCGTACTGGCGTTTATATTCATGCGTCACATTCGTAGTGGCGTTTATATTCATGCGTCACATTCGTAGTGGCGTTTATATTCATGCGTCACATTCGTACTGGATCTAATTTTCTTCTTACAAACGCACTTGGCAGTTTGGAGGAGGAGCTTGAAACGGTCGGTGGACTTTGTGTGTAAATTATCTTCTGGTGAACCACTGGCATTAACTTTTCTACCACATAGTAATGAGCTGCTAGCAAAACATCTATTCAAATGATTTTTTCTCCCGATTAGCGGAATGCGTTATTTGCATTCAGTTGACTCTTGACATTTTCCTTGAAGCTCAGTTCAACTGAACGAACGTCCGATAGCCGACTGCGCTAGTGTTCATCCTGTGGAAACATTCTCAGTATATTCACTCCTGCCTCCCGAGACTTTTTATGATCCCCAAACGAGCAAAACGATCCTCAAACGAACAATGTATCGAATCGACGAAAAATCTACATTCAAGTCAGCAGGACTTGACGTTCAGCAATACGGGTACAGAGTCTAGTACTCATGGATGTTGCTACCATGTAAAATGCGGGGAAGAGAATGTGCGTTAAAATATAGATTGAACAGTTTTTGAAGTACCACGTGATGCTTTTCCCGTATCCAGGATACGAAGAAAACAGGAGGTGGTGCAGAAGCAGGGACCAGCTGCCGAGGAGGTGTAGGGGTTATTAACCCTTTAGCGACCAATTTTTTTTCTAGTTTGTTCGTCTAAGCTCACAAAGACCGTCTGTACACTGATGCAATGAAGCACGCTGAGAGCCAGGCAGCCAAAAGAACGACGCTGTAACATGCCGCCGCGTTCAAACTTATTAGCAACCTCTTATTGCTCACTGTTTAATTATTAGAACAATTCTCCCAAAGACCGTAAAAGAGGACCGAATGGTCCTTTTCGTCGTTAAAGGGTTAATCAAACAGGAGGTGGTGTAGAAGCAACGACAGCTGCCGGAGAGGTGTAGGGGGGTTATCAATCAAACAGGAGCTGGTGCAGAAGCAAGAACCAGCTGTTCTTGCAGTACTGTGCTAGGAGTTTAAATTTTTGAATTATTAGGGACTCAAAAGTAGGAGATGGTCGCCGCTAAATGCCAGTTAATACACGACGTGCTCACGTGACACCGCAAAATTTATTTTCTCGTAGACCTCCTTCATATACTTACTGTATTGTTGTACTCTTGTATTTAGTTTAGGTACGAGGATTACCAGTGATCCCTAGCTCTTTTCCCTAGGGCCTAGGGTGCCGTTCATCGTTAGCACAGAATTCAGAGAAAAGGAGTAAATGGTCGTGCCAAGACTGACATAGTTGTTCAAAATGCGCCAGTCTTACACTAAGCTCATGCTCTATGTGGACGAGGAGGAAAGCCTAGCTTTTAAACTTACTTTTGCTGAAAATTGTAGTTACATCATTGGAGGTGTCAGCCTCTTGATTTTTCTGGGTTAAGTAGCTTTGGTGACCTAGGATGGTACTGCCTCGATCAGAGAGACCACCCAAGTACCAGTTAGTACTCAGAGTCCTGGTACTCGGAGTCCTGGTTGCTTTTATGGTCCAAGTTTAACACGTTGCCTGCGATTGCCTGATTGGTGTAAATCTTCACTTTGTACGCATGGTCACTTGAAGGATCTGAAAAAATTACAGAACCTAACCTAAGTGGTCCACATACGTACCACTTCGGAGTCAACGTGTTAAATGCTAATGAGTCCTCTACCAAGGCTGGAAACTGGGGAACCTTTTTGTAAGAGACTGAACTTGACACAGAAAGACTACCCTCGTGAGTAAGAATATACCACACACGCCGAATAAGCTTGCTTTTATGTCGGTTGTTCATGCGCATGGAAGTAATTCACTGGATCTCGTTCACATAACACAACGAACAAGACGTTGCATGTGAGTGTAGAGTAAGAAAAACAGGAAATGGACAAAAAATGTTCGTTCTCTCGTATGCATGTTAATGCATCTTTCAATTTTCAATACATTGCAATCGACTCAGTGCAACAGTAAAGAATAGAATAAGGCAATTATATACATGTATAACTTTATACATGTTAAAAGCATATAATTACAAAGCTACGCGATCAGGTTTTAACCAGCACGAGTGTTCCAGCTGTGATTGCTTTCACTGTTTCCAGGCATTCACATTTCCTTTTCTTAATAAATCACGAAACCGTCAGCGTCTTGACTCACTGCGTTACCTGAAAATTTGACATTTAGGACAGCGTACAACGGACGGTTGGTGATGCAGGGCCGGCGGACGCCTTCTGCATCTCCTGCAGCTCTTGCACCGGATGCACCGCAGAGGTCTTAAAAATCTTGTGCAACCATTGTGCTCTATGTGCAACCATTGTGCTCTCTGTGCAACCATTGTGCTCTCTGTGCAACCATTGTGCTCTCTGTGCAACCACTGTACTCTCTGTGCAACCATTGTGCTCTCTGTGCAACCACCATAGACTCCGATGTTACCATGGAGAGTCCGATCATATAAAACGGGTGTTCTGTGGCTTCGCTGTTTAAAAACCGGTTGAACACTTCTGAATTTAGTATAGCAATTTTTTCCTACGTAGTCAAAGTATGCGAATATGAGTCTCTTTAAATAAAAACAAGCGACCTTCCAGATAGTGATTCATTTAATGATAAAACATTTCTAGCCTTGAGACATCACCTGCTGCGGCTGCTCTAAATAGTCACGTTTTAATGCACTGATTATTGATCAGTGAACATTTGTCATAACCTTGACGGTAGCGTGGACGTGTAAAGAAGCTCTTCTATTTTTATTCGCTTTTTATCTTCGCTGCTTGCGAATAAGCTGCTATTCTTTCTTATTTACAAGACATAAGATCGTTTTCTACACCGTTATGGTTGGATGAAAAATAGTACATTTCCTTTGAGCTATCCGCACTCTATAGCACCATATGGGGGATACTTTATCACATTGTAGCTTGCATTGCTCTGTTGTTTAGTTTCTAGTAAAGGGAGAAGCGCTTGTGTAGAGCCACTTTATTTGTGAGTAAATACTGCCAACCTCTGTTGAGGCAGGGCTCAGATCTTCAAGGTCCAGGTCAGCAGGCCGAGTACGAGCCCTCACGTACGCTAATTTTGATTTCATCTCCAGTGCAAAACGAACGCCAACTGCGCGTACGTTATTTTGCTTTGGCCTTTTAAAAGGTCACTCTCCCGTCCTATTTTTGTCGTTCTTCCGTCGAATTCCAGTGCTTTCTTGAAAATAGGTCGTGTAAATCGCTGAAAGTTTTGCGAGGGAAAACTATATTTTTAACAAGCGCTAAGTAAATAAAAATGAAATATTTCTTTCGACTAACAACGATCCCGATTTTAATGTATGTGTCAAGTTCTGTGAGTAGCTGCTATCGGCGTGATTCATATGAGTAACTGATAGTTCATTTGTTTCTAAATGCAACAATATCGTCATTTTTTAACGTGTATTATGTTTCGGTCTGATGTTCTGCCGTGAACATACATGTTCTCTTCTTTGCATTTATGAAAGCCATGAAGGAACGAGTGAGTAGTTTGTGCTTTTCTGAAGCGTCTGTTTTCCTCGTTACGAGTGCCCACCTCAGATGGTTTGCAACGTGTCATCCATAAGCCCGAAAGTTTGAAAATTTGCATTCGTATTGCTGAATTTTCCGGGTAAATGTTTAGAAGTTTAGGCAAACAGTTGGGACTTCTTCTCATTGCAGTGTGCGGTTGTCAACATCAAGAGTGCCTTAACTCATGCTATCCACATGCTCGTTTAATTTGCGCTTGTCTAACTACCGTTGGTTGCGCCAATCCTTCAGACGATCACCCGTATTACCTTAGCATGTTTATCTTTTCTTACGCTAGCAGGAAATTGTTAGCGTAGATAATTGGAGGAAGTGAGGTAAAAATGATGGAATATTTATCTCCATTTTGCAGAGTTTATGCTGGGATAAAATAAAGCATCGCAAGCATATCAGAGGGGAGAGGAAGCGTCTTGAAGGCATTTCGTTTTGTTGGTTCAGGTTGTGATTACATACAAATCGTGGACGGCATCAAGAATTGGCAGTCGAACTAATCTTTCTAAAATTGTAACGTGAGAAGTTGACTTGTGTGAAGTGTTGAACACTGAATTAATTAATGAGATCCAGTAAAAGAGAGGCGTTTTGAAGACTGTGTTGTGCTGGTGTTTAGCTCAACTGTGGTTCTCGGTTTCGTCGTCGTCTTTCATAAAAGAAAGAGAAAACGTTGATTTCCGGTAAAGTTGAGTTGTTTTATTATGAAACTGGACTCATAAAAGTGGAAATATTTTTATACGTGAAGGGACACTTGCGCTCCATGCGTGATTTTTCCCCATCATGTTAAAAATTTTATTTATATTCTCTGAAAAAAATTTATCAAAGATTCCTTAAAGGTATTGGTTTATTATATCTATTATTTTCGAAGAAATGTAATTTGTAAGTCTTCTAGCGAATTTCATGATCTTCATCAATTAAATAACGAAGTTCATGTAAAAGTCGATATCGTTTATATATGGACTTGCTTTTATCGGTGTATCGAATTGAAAAGTTCGCGTGCAATTTGAAATCAAATGTGTTGAAAATTATACTGTCGGAAAGATGTAAAGTGTATCAAAGAACATTTGTGAGTTCAAAACCTTGAACTGGAACAAACATTTTCCTCTCACTACGCCGGCCACAAATACATTTAGTATCGATGATATAAAACAACCATAACTCAACCCTATTTCTCAACCAAATATAAACTTTATTCCTGATTCTAATTCGCGCTTTAGCATGCACACGGAAACTCTTCACTGTATTTGGTGACCTTTCACATGATTCTCATAGATTTAGCTTTTAAATGACACCTGCATCAACTTTGTCTCTCATGCATATCAAGAACTTTCCGTGACCAGCGTTTATCTTTTCCTTCCTATTGATGATTTCCATACACTTGCGTAATTGAAGCACGCTGTTCACCGCTTCTCTTAAAACCCACATACGTGCTTCTCACTGATGGTATTTCCCGTAGCTGTTCTTGTTGTAAGTGTACAATACCGTGCACTCGGCCAACTGCTCACAGCAGACTTGTACTTGGAATATTAGGTATTAATATAGTCTTGCTAATGATACGGATGCTGTACACGAATGAATTGAGTCGTAGCTTGAGTTAAAAGCTGTTTGAACAGTTTCACTAACCAGTTTGTTGATTACCATGCCACTTTTTTCGTAGACTTTTAATTTAATGAAGGTCCCAAGTTTTTTTCCCCCTTTCCCACAGTACTTTGGCCTTGATGTAAATTTTTGTTTTGATGTCTTTACATGCTCGTTAACGAGGTTGCCTTCTTCGATGTAAGATTGTTTCACTCCCGAGTTTTTGTATTTATAAAAGTTTAGTTCTGCCTGACTTGCTTGGTAAAATCGTTCAGATGACGTGAAGAATCGACCCTGCACTCGTGCGACTCGGTCATTCACTGAGCGTATGTACTCTGCGTTCATGCGGCTTTTCTAGTATTATTTGCTTTAGTTTTCTCATGGCAATAATTCAAATTCAAGTAGCTTGACGCGTTTGTGATATAAAATTTTGTCATTTTGAACACTTGAAGTTTCCATTTCGCTTTCTGAAAAAGTGTATACGCTGATCATGAACTCGCTAGCATTTAGGAGCAACTTTTGTTTAGTACCTCAGTTGTTCCTATACACCCTGAGTTGATTCAACAGCACCGTTTTAGAAGATCTGTTGTGGATTTTACTTTCTAAGTTGGGCAGGCGTTGTGCCTTTACCTTTCTTTGGGAGGGCGTAGCCACTCAAACAGGTTCAAGCGCTCAGTTGAACCTTACGTATCATTATGACGAGAATTCTCGGCATACTGCGTTGTAACTCTCCTCCGTTCGCAAATTTCGGCGACTTCTTTCCCTCCTCGTCTCTGTAAACACAGGCATCTGTCACACCTCCTCCCGCACTGTCAACACAACGGAGGTTGAGGTGCACTTGACCCCCATGCACTTCTAGAGCTAATTTACTTGAGGAAGCGAAAGTTATGAGGGCCTCCCTTTTATTGATGGGGAACGTATTCGAGGTCATTCATGAAACACTCATGACTCTTTATATGAAGTTTTTCTTAAACCTCAATTCACGGGCTCTGGTTCTGGTTGGCCGAGCAGAGTCGCGAGTCACAGTTGTTATTTTTTTGTTTTTCGACATAAGCTTATTTCTGAATTCAGTATCCATGACCCAGTAAAGCGTATTGGTTATCTAGTATAGATTGTAACGTTCTGATGTGGAGGCTCTTGAGCTCCTTCTATTTTTCAATAAATGTTTTGTAAATACTTCTATATGTATATACCATCATTGCTGTAGAAGCAGATAATATTGTGCTTGATTTTCATTGTTTTCCGGTCACTCCAGTGTTAAATTGATGGAAGCGTTATTTTCAATCAGGTTTAATTTTTTTGTGTAATATTTATAAAGGATTATTGTAAGAAGACTCGATAGTATGAGAATATAATAAACGCAGCCAGTAACTTAGAGGCGGCTAATTTTTCCTTGATTTTAAAGTTTTTCAGGTTTTGAGCACCCGAGGAATTGAATAATGAATACGTTGACCGCAGGATCTCTTACTTTTTCATCGTATTGCTGATTTTGAATGAAAACGATATTTTTGTATCAAACGCGAACTATTAAAGAAAACGCTGTAGTGTAAAACTTGAAATGAATGCAAAATCGGATTAGGTAACTTCTCTTATTAGCTATTTCGTTTTGAGCTGGGGATTATCATTTCAATTATCAATTGAGAATAATTATTCAATTATTATCAATTATCATTTTCATTTTGAGCTGGGAATTATATGATTTCATTTTGAGCTGGGGCCGTTAACCTCGCCCTTGCTTTGACAGAAGCAACTCATGAAGACATTAATGAGAACGCTTTGGATGGCCTTGTACTGTCAGTGCATGCAAAAAGCGGATTAATTAATTCCATTTCGACAAAGCAATGTTAGCGAAAAATTTTTCAGCCGGCCGATCTTTGGTATTCACGTTGCTAAGAAGTCCTTGTATACTCTAGCCTACTGGTGTCTTTAAGATATTTATTTAATGCAAAACAGGTCCTTGACTGTCACTGCCAGCCCATTTACATGCAGTTTTCTGCTGACCAACATTTCTAACCACGAGCGTGCTGGAGCGTGCTTGCTTCGTTGCTTATCGCCATTATATTTTTGAACAGAAAATTGTGCAGCCTTTAATGATTTATGTTCTGTAAGAGGCGAGACGTCCGTGTTGAGATGCCACAAATATCAAAACAGTCAAGGTTGGGTGGTCTCAGCAAGAAAAGTTGCAGTGGAACAAGAAAACTTGTCACGCTCTACTAGTCCGATATTTCGAGTCCCTTCTGTGTTCTGTTCTTTTATGTCAGAGGCCGACGAATGACAAGCCAAACTACTGTTTTTTGGGCAATGCTTAACTTCTTCTGCCCATCTCCATTTTTATTTTATGTACGTAATGGTAAAGGTTCTGTTGATTAGCTTTTTCGTCATTTTTACCAATTGTTGGTATTGTAATGCGTTTGTAACTAAGCAAGTAAAATCCGTATTATACGGACATCAGCAATAATGTCCAAAAGTGCCGTTGTTAGCAAGTTGCTAAATGATGCAAAATCTTTGACAGAAGACTTGAATTATTAAACCACATCATGATTCTTAATGTATTTAAAAATGAGTGCTATGTGGGGGTAATGATTGGTAATTGACAGATGCTCTAACTATGAATAGATGATTACGTCATCGGAGTCATACTGCATTCGGTGTAAATACATAATTTCAATTCTCCGATATATTATTGTTCTGAAACCGGTTGTGTTGGCTTTTAATTTGTACATCTGTTCCCTGAATCTCTAAATTATTCAAATTAAGAATTCATCTATCAGTCCATTAGCAGTGTTTACTAAATATTCTGATCTTTCTATTATGCCCTCACCTCATAACACATTGCTAAAAATATGAACAAAATATAGAGAATCTGCTAATTTAATGTTCATTTCAACTGTATTATTATACTCTTCGAAGAATTTGTACGTTTTTACTCTATAGCTGACAAGACTGAGTTGTCCATTAGTTGAAGCTCCTTCAATTTCAGCACCTGAGAATGCTTCAGCACGTGAGCACCCCTGTATTGGTTCCTAATGTGTGCTTGTGTAGTCGACCACCAGCTTGGTCGACTGGTGAGCGAATCTGCTTGCGAGCAGAAAGACCCGGGTTCGAATCCCGCTGCCGACATGGTTGACGTGGCTAGAAATACGGCATGGGACTTGGATAAACTACCGAATAATTATCGAAGTAATTAACCGACCCAAGAATGGGCCAGAAGGTTCGTTCCTATAGCCTCATTCTATTTTATTCTATTCTATTCTATCCGTGCCAAGTCCCCTCCATCAGATGGTATCATGTCAACACAGTCTCTTGTATGGACACTCCAAACTCCTTGCATTGAGATGCTTTGTGACAATGATGATGATGTCCTGCATCTGTACTGTGAGTGTGAGGCTGATGATGTCCTGCATCTGCACTGTGAGTGTGAGGCTGATGATGTCCTGCATCTGCACTGTGAGTGTGAGGCTGATGATGTACTGCACGTGCCCTGTGAGTGTGGGCGCCGGAAAGACTAAGATTTTTTGCGCCATTTAGCTGTAAAATCGTTCAAGAATTTGACACAGTGTTCACATATGCCTTCTCGGTAATAGCTAAAAAAATATATGCGCATAGATCGAATGTATATACTGTCTAATTTAATTAATTATTCAAACATCAAACCGACATATGTGCTGAATTTTATGTTTTACACTGAACAAAAAAAACTTAAATCGGCTCATTACTTCTTCAATGGTTGGGAGTTATGGATAGTTATTCTAAAAAATATTTATTTTTAAATTGCTGATTTGGCATACAAGAAGTAACTTGTTCGGATTTTTATGTTGTTTTTACCTGCTGCTGTAGCGTGGAAGATGTAATTTTTATTTCAAATCGACAAAGCAAAAAAGCTTTAGAAACTTCTAAATACTTCAACAAATCCCCACAATTGAAGGAGCTATGAGTCGGTTTAAGTTTTTTTCTGTTTGGTTTAATACATGATGTCATTAATTATCGTTACATTCAAATGTAAAAAAGTTATTTATAGTAACATCCCATTTTATTTACCATTTTTGTGTAATAACGAAATTATGTTATTAGACTTTAAAGAAAACAAATGGCGAGTAACAAAATCCTTTTTATTTTTAAAAGCTTGGCTTGAAGTTCACAACAAATTTTGGGTTTCCCGACGTCGCAAGAATAAAATGCTCACGAGAAGTTTCCCAGATTTCTCTTGCTTGTATAAATTTTGAGGCAGGTTACAGAAATAGCCTGGTAACTGAATAAGAACAGTTGTATGATTTTAATGAACAAGAAATTTAAGAAATTGTTCTAGTGTGACCAGTATGTCTCGTAAATAATTCCCAAATTCTGCAGTCGAGCCTTAACCGCATGGCTCCGCCATCAACCCAAACTCACATACTGGCGACAACTATTAAAAACACCTGTGTCTCGTTGTACGTATGAAAAATATAAGTATAGATTAGAAATGTGCATTGGTAGGAGCACTGGAAAACGCCTACTCAGACTAGGGTATGACAAGTAGCAAATGGCATCCAATTTTGTATCTATAATTCTTCATGTAATTTAAACTTGTACTCACGAGACGAGATTCGTAGGGTTTAGTGTTAATTAGGCTCAGAGGAAATATTAGAAGAAACCGACTAGAACCTTTAAATAACGCCTCTTATGAGGGCTTAAATGTCATATAGGACTATAGTTAATGCCATAGAGGACATGCATTTTTTTAATGTTTGTACTTTCCAGAATATCTGACAGTATTTGATTCACTCTGCTCTACTTCGGCTATTTCTGTTGGAAAAGCACATCTTCGTTTCATCAGGTCCTACTGATTTCGCAGAATCGTCGTCTGAAAATTCCGTATGTCTACCGTAGAGATTTTGTGCGTCTTTCAGTGTGCGCGAGAACAATAGTTTTGGTTTGAGGAAGCTTTCCTCGTTCTTGTTTCGTAAATTTTTGTGTAATCTACTTGCCAAGTTCAGATCGAGCAAGTTGAGATTTTATTTTAATTCATCGACAATTGTTCTTGCCTTATAAACATATTTTGCACAGGCATCTAGAATAAGATGGTCAGAAAGTTGATTGAGATTATTCAAACGTACTACTAAAACTGATTTATTATTGAAGCATTCATACTGGATAAACCTCTTGTTTGAAGCACAAGAATCTGAGCACGTGTCTTTTTGACGATTCTTGGGATTTTTCGTTTGCGCTGAAATGCTGAACTCGTTTTATGGAGAAAAGTTCTGATATATTTTTTGCCTATTTAAAACAAGTGCAGGTACATCGTTTTGAACGAGGGAGAGTTGCACCCGGCTGACACAAATCTATTAATTTCCAATTTTGATCATTTTGACATTCTAATCTTGTACTTTCTGAAAATTTTTCTTAATGGAAAGCATTCTAGAAATGTTTTATTTCATTCTAAAACGATTGTATTTTATACTGTGTGAAATAATAATTCCACGTCATTGTTGTTACTCAATGTTGTGAGTTGATGTATCTAGTTTCCGCCTCGAAAATGGTATCAGACATGAAGAGGCAATAAAAGGTTCAGATTTTATTTATTTTTGAGACGTTATCCCGTAGAAAACTAAACTGTCGACCAAGTCGCTTAACATCACAGCTCACACTGCATGGTGTGCCTACAAGAACTCTTATAGAATTAATTCTCATGAGTCTTGTGTAACTGGAGCTGCTGATAGTAAAACAGGTTTCTAAATAGATATAATTGCCCCCACCCAACGATGCCGCGACTCCTGTATTTCTTAATTCTATGAACGTTCTCTTGTTTTTCCTTAGGTCCGGGAGCTCAGTCACGCGTACCATAAATGAAATTTTACTCTTATTCAGTTCTTATTTTTCCTCATGACCCAGTCTCGGACGTAAAAGTCCCGAACAATTAGAATGATATTCACAATAGTGATTAACAATATTATAAAAAATGTTGTGTAATAACACTATAATATTCCTCCACATATTTTGACATGCATATTTAACATTTATTTCATGATACAATGTTTGGTCTAAATGTAATTTTTGATGCAAAACATTACATGAGTCATTCTAGGTATGAAACATTTAAAGGGATAGTGGCAGTTTTGTGACATGTCACGAGATCCATTGAGGTGATCATTTCATCAACAATTCTTTTGATGTGTTGGTGATGAACTCATTCTATGTCGTGGCACGTTTCGAATCTTTTTATCTTCTATTTCAAGTAACAAACCGACTCCTGAGTACAGCTTAGTTCTTATAACTGCAAAATAAATGCGTTGTTGCTATATTGGGATCGTGATTTATTCTAAGGCCTTGGCGTGGAGGCTGAAGACCGGCTTGCTGCATAATGTATACACATCGAGATTTTCCGGTTTTGTTCAGATTCGTTATCATGGAACGTATTCGAATTTTAACTTTTTTCGCAGCTTCGTTACAGTATAAACTTGAAGCGCTCGAACGTTCCGTGCATGCGACTCGTGCTTGCCCCTTCCTGACCTTCTTAGAACTGCTTCTGTCCAGGCGAGGATGTGCAACGTCATATAATTTCTCCGTGTATAAAATGCATGAGCTCGCTTACGAGAGCGGCACCAATCTTAATCATTTTCTGACTTTGGCGATAAGGAATAAACATGTTCAGATACATAACCTTTAATTTTCAACGTGTTTCACGTTTGCTTGTACACATGTTGGCATTTGAAGAACATAGCTAATGAATGCTGGGTGAAGTTTTTCTCAGTACTTGTGACTTGATATTCGTTTGTTTTTTCGTTGGGTAGGGCTAAAAGATTAAAAAATTAAGGTGGTCATAGGTGAACGTTTGTCAGTACTTGAAATCCGCAGTCGCGTTTGCGTTCGAGAATATGCTGCGTTGACCATTTTCCGAAGGGCAGCTCACATGTGCTGCAGTTGTTTCACTTCTCGAGTGCTTTACATTTTGCCTTGCACCTTGTATACCACGCATGATTTCAAAATTGAGAAGTCCTTTCAAGTAAGACATAACGGACACATTAGCTCACCTAATTAAACTTCACTCATCAATTAAGGCGAGAGAGAGTTTTATTTACTCTTCAGCTCTCCATCTCAGCCACGGCACATCCTTCTCCTGGTCCTCAGGCTTAACCCTGGAGTAATGAACATGAATAGTTTGCTTGAGGACGTCTATACTCATGCAGTGCTCCAGGATTCACTTCAGGCGGTTAATCGCCAAAATTTTATTTTTGACAATTTTTAATGATCACTTTGGTGGAAATGTTTTGCTCACAGCACGTTTTATTGGTGGATCACAATTTCTTGGTGGTTAAAATTAGTGCATTTTTCTTCACTCTTTTTGCTGTTCTTCCTCCGTCTCATGGTTTTTTGAAGAATTTATTTTCAGTAGTCGTATATCAAAGCATTCAATCTATAATTACTTGAACGTTTACGTTGTTATTCCCTTCCATTCTCCTTTTGCCTCACTCAGGCCTTGATGTCTTTTAACTGCTTGGCTGTTTTGTGCTTGGAAATGCTAACAGGGACAGGGCTTCTGTTGCAGCCCCCTCTATTAAATGACTCTTTTTCTGGTAGCGTTAAGACGAACTCTCCTCGAGTAGGACGAGGATGGGCTATTCATAGCACTATAATTATCAGAGCTGCAGGACCTGCCGAATAATGGAGACGCTTTATTTCTATTGAGGACTGAGCCACTCCAAATTGAAATGCTAAGACTGATCTTCAAATAAAAAATTCGTTATAATTTTAAGTGTTCGCTGTTTTTTGTGCTTAATAATTTGTGTACCTGAAAAGCTGTGACATGAAAATAATTTGCATATTAAAATATATATGAATTGGAACTCGAAATGTGACGGCTTATTTACATTAAATGTATAGCACATTGAATAATTTGTTACTTTGATCTAATGAATGAGCTTGGAAGGACGATAGAATTAAGTAAAAAAGAAAAATCATTTGTTGCCATAAAGTTGATTCATGCCATATGCATTAACATTGCGTTTACAAATCCCTTAAAATTTAAATCCTAAGGTGGTGGAAATACATTTGTTGATCATGCAAAACCCTTATGTTTTCACTGAATAATAAAGTTAAAAATATATGGAAGCCAGGATAATACTGTTGAAATAAATACCTTAGCAATAGGATTATGCGAATAATGCAGGAGCAAAAAATAAAACGAGTAAAAGATCCTCTATTTTCAGAACAACCTCAGCGAGCTCGTTCATTAGATGTCACATAGACTTCACTTGTCTCACTGTTACAATTGTTGAGACGTAAGCTTTCATTTGCCTGCAAAGTATTTTTTCCATTGATTATTCATTTATATAAAATAATTTATCGTTAACATCCTTAAGTGGTAGAGATGAATCGGTTGATAGGACCCGAAATAGTGGTTTGTTCTCACAATGGAAGAGTCGAAGAAGTTAGGGTTTGAGAAATGGTCGCTCTAGATGTGGGAGTTCGTTGAACTGACATCACAGCTTTTGTGAGATATTTTCTGTTGGCCCATGCAAGACAATGGCGCGAGAATTCTAAAAAATTGAAATTTGACGTCCCATTGTGGGAAGTCTCGGATGCAGGGGCAGCCGAGTTGTACCAAATACCAGGTTAACATTGTTGTCGTTGTCGTGAAGTAAATGATTATACAATTTTTAATCGTTGCTCTTATTTTTAAACTCCGGAGGTTATAGAGTGAGAAATGAAGTGTAATTCTGGAGAAATCGGCAACTACGAGTAGCACGCGCAAAATTTACGAGGCTGCTCGGAAACAGCCAATTGCAAAGTTTTGGAGACCTTAGCGAAATGACACTCACAAATTTTTAGAAACGGGCCAAAAACTGGCAATTACGGATTAATTACTATAATTTGGAAAAAAAAAAGTTCTGTGCTGAACAGTTGTTAAGGTTGGAGTTAAAGTATGTAGAATTTCGTTTTTATAAGGTTTGAGTGTCGACGAACTGAGTAAAAACTGCCACTGAACAGTTTTAGAATTAAAAGGCAAAATCTACTTGTATTCCAAACCATTCGGCACCTGTGTAAGGAAGTGGTGCTCCTGGAAAAGTTCAAAGCCCTGCTAAAGACAAAGAAATATATTTGGAGGAAAATTTTTCGACAAAATTGATGAGGGGTTCTAGTGGTGCTTGTTCTCTTATATTTATCGTCTATGAATAATTTAGTGGAAATTCTTGAACTCTACTGGGTAGAAAAGCAGTGTGCTGCTAGACATGCAAAATGAATGCCTTCATATACTACGTTG
Source organism: Trinorchestia longiramus (assembly GCA_006783055.1). Taxonomy (NCBI): domain Eukaryota; kingdom Metazoa; phylum Arthropoda; class Malacostraca; order Amphipoda; family Talitridae; genus Trinorchestia; species Trinorchestia longiramus. The sequence continues at coordinate 99,717 of VCRD01001878.1, forward strand.
TTTGTCCCTGTAGTTGCCACGAAGAAATTTCATCCCTAACAGAGCCAGTATCTGAAAGATAATTGTTGGAGCAATTGAGTAAATTAAATGACGACAGATGCACTCGCGCACAAGATCGTTGGGTCGGTACAGAAAAACTAAGTTCATGTGAAAATGAACCTTAGAAAATTTCCATGACCAGATTATTCGCTAAGCATATCATCGAACATGCTCTTCCAAGAACATGTCAGTTTTATTTCAAGGCAGTGAGCTGAATGAATGTAACTTGTTTTTTAACCTTGAAGCACAATATAGATATAGACGTCAGTAGCGTTGAGCAAACTAGACCCATGTTCAGTGCTTCAGGGTTCAAGTAACTCTAGTGTCTAATACTGGGACCAAATTAGGTAACATAAAATTTGTTAATTTCACCTCCGAAGTTGCTGTTCACGTTTTGAAGCACAGAAACCGCAACATGGATTGCTACTCTTGCGACCTATTGTTCACTTGTGGAAACGTGGCGTTGTGATCACGCACTCAAATCGTCATGTATTGTGTGTATGAATGAATCGTAGAAAGAGTACGCGAGTTCAAATACCAGTAAGACTTGATACATTAACACGTCGACTCCGATTGCTTGATTGGTGTAAAACTTCACTTTGTACGCATAGTCACTAGAAGGATCTGAAAAAATTACAGAACCTAACCTCAGTGGTACACATACGTACCACTTCGGAGTCAACGTGTTAATGTGTGAACGTTCTTTGCAATGCCTGAAATTCCAGTTCCATTTCGTATCGAATACGTCCGTCCTAATTTCTATTTTGTTTTCTACTCGCCATCGAAACTATATACTCCCTTCTTTCGCCTCGTTTTTTTTTTATCTTCGTTGAACTTTCTTTAATTCTTGCAACGCTTCCTCGGGATTTAAGGTCGTGCTTTCGACTACAGTAGTTCCAAGTGTTGAGTTTAGAAGTTCATTAACACGTTGACTCCGAAGTGGTACGTATGTGGACCACTTAGGTTAGGTTCTGTAATTTTTTCAGATCCTTATAGTAACTATGCGTAGAAAGTGAAGATTTACACCGGCCAGGCAATCGGAGACTACGTGTTAAAACCTCAATGTGAAAACCACGAGTCCATCTTTTTCTTAAACTCGATGACTTTTTTGCCGTATTACATTGTTCTGAGTTTAGGATAAACGTTCTGTCAAGTTGGCTACATGTGCTGTAAGCCCAGTGGTCAATTTGGCTCTGAACGTGGATACATGTCGATCCCGGCAAGCTGTCGGTAAGGAACTAAGAAATTTGTGGCGTATCTGAAAGCGGCGACGCTATCATGCTCTTCAGATGGAATGTTTTCTAATGCCCGTAAGGAAAATCATATGGCATCATTCACAATCAACTGAAATATTATTGTATAAGTTATCACTCTAGTTTTGCGCTGTTATTTTAACTTCATTTTCGTTCTGTAACGTCCATAGCATACTTTTGATACTTCGTAACAAAGGAAATGCTTACCTGTGGCTCATAGACTTTATCCCTATGTTTTAAATCTTACTTGGGGCCATGACCATGGGAGAGAGATTCATTTGAGAAGCGAGTTTTGTCAGAGACCTTTTTTGATTTTAGGTCACTCGAGCTATCGTCCTCGGTTTGAAATCTGTCATGATCACCTGGAGCTTTAATGTGAGTCAAGGCAGAGGAGAAATATGCTGTTCAATTTTCATGTCATCTGACCTGATAAATTACGTGTCTTGCGTTTGAATCGTCTACAATTTCAAGAATTAGCACCTTGTTCTTTGATTTCAATATGAATTTAAGAAATAGGTGAACATCAAGTGAAACTTGACTGGTTTTACAATCTGAACATCTGAGCCTTCAAGTGAGGTCTTGGCTTTTTAGCTGTTGACATAGAATTCTTGCTGACCTTTGGTCAAAATATCTTATGTATATGAGACTCAAAACAACTATTGCAAAGCCTGCTGAACAAGATTTGAAAGTGTACGACTGATGCAGCTAGAAGAACTTGCAGCTCCTGTTCCATAAGGATTGTTTTTACACTATAATCCTCGTTTCGACCCTCATTATTGTATTTAATTGGATTCGCTGTATTGTTTCCAGGGCTTTCTTACATTCATGTTTCGTGTAGTGAATGTACGTTTATTCCAATATAAAGTAATGGTGTACTGGTAAGTTCATTTTTCTTTTTGGAAGAAAAAGGGATTGTGAATGTTAAATAGTTTATATCACCGATAGTATTTTAAGCATAACTATCTCAACGGTTATTTTTTTCGTTTCATAAAACCACTGTGGCTTATTTTCGACAATAAAAACGTCCCAGTTTTCGTGTCAGGAGGCCATTACAACTAAGACAACATGCGGAGCCGTACAGATGTAATTTTTTCAGGGTCAATCTGTAGGCTTGATGTGATCGATGTTCTGATGGCATTGTATCAGTACCACTGTGCATGAATGTTTGATGGTTGTATCGCATGTTCTATATTACTGTCCAGCGGTAAATTATTATCCATCGATTCTATAACTTTCTGCTGCATGAACCATATGACAAAAATATTTAGTATAGTCGGACATGCTTACCAAACTTTTCGAAATAATTGCTCATGATGAAAGTTCATGAATGAATAAACTTATTTTATCAAAGTTTACCCATGCAAACATTTTAAGTAGAAGGAAAAATTTGCACTTCATGAATTAGGTCAAACTCAGGCGAGGAGGCGCATTTTTGAGGCTCTGAGGCACAAAATAAGCAGAAGCTAACGTTATCTGATGAACGTCAAATTTTTTCATATTAATTCAGATTGTTAACTTTTGGGCTCTAAAACCTTCTGAAACAGGAAGAAAGCTGGAGTTTTTGTTGCTCAAACTTTTTTTTTAAAAACCTAGCATATCTCTGGATAAAATGCTCGAGGTGTAGGTGAATGAAAAAAACAAATGGAACACAAATTTTTCAATCAACACACGCTTGATT
>VCRD01001879.1:0-45812 GCA_006783055.1 Trinorchestia longiramus
ACTAATGCTTTCCACCCTTCAATTATCTTAGCAAACAACGGGGTCAGTCTCTCCACATGCAATAATGATATGTTTCCATGCCCGAAAGACCACCCTGTGAAAAGCTTCACAGAAACTACTGAAGCAGGGCACCACCTGAGGCCATTTTTTTGCTTAATTTCTCCATTAAAAAAATTCAATCGCTCCCTTTGTTGTGAACACTACACTGCGCGTCGGAACTTGCTCCATCATTTATCCCACGAAGCAAATTAGTAAATCTGATAGAGCTAAGGTGAAAGTATATTCTTTGTTCTCTCATTTAACATTTTAGCCTCTGATGAGACTGATTTCTAATCTGATATATTGCTGTGTTTAAATCCCGACTTGGAACTCTTGAAAACTGCGTTAAGCTTGTATTTATTCATTTCATTTCTTCTGAAGCGCTCTTTATCCTTATCAACTCCGGTTCGTTCGAGGGTTTCCCTCGTTTTTGCTTCTTTCGCTTCAGATTCCATTTTACATGTTGCTAAGTGACGTTACGAGTTGTTTTTTACCGTTCCTTATTTCGAGGAATTTTCACCAAATGCTCATATTCAAATAATAATAAACATACCCAAAATAATCTAAGAGGATCAAGACAGGAAATAGCATGACAACATCTATTAGTTCTATTCGAAATTCGGATCTGAGCTTACAACGTATGACCGTATTTCACAATATATCGCAGCTCAAAGAACGTGTTTCATCGGTATAAAAACCCATTACGCTTTTTGAAAAAAAACTAAGTTGTTGAGCCTTTTTTCTTCTGCTGTTTAACTCAAGGAGCTAGATAGTTGCTTCTAAATTCATGAGCAATTTTTTGTTGTAGATGAATGATATTTTCCTCATTACTTGCTAGTATATCTATTAAAGCCGCCTCCTTCCACTCGTCAAAGTACGAGTCAGCACAGCGTCGTTCTACAGTGCAAATGTGAAGCCAAAAAGCCTACTAAATGTGCGAGCAGTGACAGTAAAGCTGCCCTTTAGATGTCATACCTAGGAAACAGTAACACAGACGTTGGTTCATGTCAAGAAAACCTCCGAATGCTGCCAGAAAATTATAATATATTTAATTAATTAATTATAATTGCTTAATTGTTGAAAACGAATAATCGATTTTCAACCTCTGTTTGAAGTCTTTGAAACAATTGAACACCAATACATGTTTTACGATGTGCATTCAACTATTGTGATAGTAGATGCACGTCTCGTCATTATTTTTTTATTGATTTACCAATTACTTACATGAATACAAGAATATTCTACAAATGAATGGTTTTTCAGAAACGTTTATTTCTGTTATTTTTCTTTATTTCTTGGTAATGGTATTGATGAGCAAAAATAGATATCATGAAATGATCGGCTTCGGATTCAATTAAACCTCCACATACAGTGATTAAAAGTTTTCTATCTTGATGACATACTTGTGATATTAAACATACATAAAAGTTAAACATATATACTAAAGTCACGTAAGAACATGTGCCAAAATTGGTCAATGAACTGCAAAGTTAACGTCGTTCTAAATTTAGCCTGTTATGACAGATTGCTCAAAATTTGACCGCTGGGATACTTGAACGCAACACTGGAGTCTAAATTCATACACATAATTACTGCACGTTTAGCTGCACCATATTCCCGAATATATTGTAGAATAACACATTAACTGCCACAAGAATTTTTTTACAGTTATAGACAAATACTAAATCTACGCGAAAATTTTATACTCCACGGAACCGCTATCACGTTAACACTTGCAGACTGCTAATATTTCATTTTCCAGAGATTTAAGTACCCCACCAGCACTTCGATTAATGCTAAAATGATGGAGGTAGTAGTAACTACATTTCATACTTTACCAGGATATAATTGTCAATATCACTTCCAGCCTATCGCTAGCAGCTTGACTCTGTGTTCTCCGCACTCCTAACACTGCGCAGCATTACGCGACTTTCTCTAAGCAAACGTCAGGCTTGAAGCGCCAGTCCGCATGATGAGGCTGATTTTAATTTCCCTTGAATCAAATCAAAAAAGGGAGGACTAGAGAGACAGACTCACCACCCTAATAAATAAAGGTTACACTAGATAATGAAAGCAAGTATTGTAGATGTTACCATACTTGACACACATTACTTTATAATGACATCTGATGACAATAACAAACATTTGTGGGAAAAAAAATTTCTCTGAAAAATGTTGTGCGTAAATAATTTTACTTAAAAATTCCCGTGAGGCCATTGTAGCTGTAATACTTTTTACTCATGTTTTCGTATAGCTCAAAATGTCTTGATGCATCATGACATTTTGACGTCTACGAAAACACTTGTAAATATGTTTGCTATCGGATAAGTTTCTACAAAGGGCAGCTTATCTCTCATTTTCAGGATACCCTCGTATGTTTTAGCTGTCTCTAGATTCATCGCACAATGTGTCATCCAGAAGTTAAAAGTTGGTAAGTTGGTTCGACATCAACTTAGGAGAAGACCATCGAAACTCTCACCATGAGCTGAACGTAAACTATATCAACACAATTTGGCTTCATATGAATTGCGAGATATAGTTTACGTTCAGCTCATGGTGAACGTAAACTATATCTCGCAATTCATATGAAGCCAAATTGTGTTGAAAGACATTGCCAAAGACTTGAATATGGAGGTTATCAGCGTAAGTACTCATACAGTTCCACGTTGTTTAAATAAAAATAGTTTATATTGACATATGCATGGACGGACGTTTCTTCACATGCCACATCTTCTTTCAGTACGCTCAAATTTGGCCAAAACTTTCTAAGACAAAAGAGATGGCTCTTTTGGACGAGTACGAGAAAGACATGTAACCAATTTTTTGTTATATGGAGAAACTGACGTAAACAAGATTTGACGTCAGCAAGGAGAGGCTTTTCTCCCTAAGAATACAGCACTATCCGTTAAACATGAAGGTGGTTGCATGATGGTTCGAAGTAGTTTCAACTCAAGTAGAACTGCTAATTTAAATGAAATCAGAGGAGTTATGATATCGGATGCTTACACCAGGATACCGTATGAAAACCTCAGGTTATTGGAAAATCTTGAACTCCCAAGTCAGTTTAATTTTCAGCACGGCAATGACGAAGGCTTGGGTGCACCCTGACTCAAGTGCACTTGAAAATCTATGACGAAAATTGAAAATTCAAATACATCGTTGGGGGCCAGAAATTTTTCAAGAATTATAATATGTAGCTATTAAAGATCGCAATAATCTACCAACATTGAAAGGTTCAAATTTACTGAAAAGCACGAAAAAGTGCGATGTTAGTTATTCAGGTGAAAGGTCATGCTATTAACTATGAAAGTAGTCATAATGTTCCTTTTTTCTCACTGATCTAATTTTTTTGTCAGTTCAAAACTTTCATGATTGTTTTTGTGAAATTGATTATATTAAATAAATCATTTTGTGAACTGATTTTCAAATTTATTTTCATTCATTTAAAACTATGTAAAGAGTTTGAAATCATACTATCATTGAATCCTAAGAAATGAATAAAAGTATTCAACATGGTGGATGTACCAATAATTTTGTCGCTAACTGCAAGTGTACGTTCTCACTGAGCAAACTCTTGCATGATGTTTGAAACCTTTTTCTACCTTGTTAACATTTTCCTAATTCATATTTATTCTTCATGGAGTATTTCGAAATGGAAATTACCATTGAAATGCATGATTCACATTGTAAACTGGCTCTCTATTGTAATAAAACAAAGGTTACGGTCTTACTCGCTAAATTTCTAATCCGGAATGAAAACATTTCAAACAATACATTCTAGATTTTCAGGGACGAAATTCCTGCTTGGAGAACACTAAAGCCAGGTAGCAGGTTCGGTCCACCAATATTGAAACAATAAATTGAAGGGACTTCGACCCATCGGCTAGCCTCTAACGACTTCAAATGGCCTCTTCTCTGGGTTTTGTTTTTGGTCGCCTGCTCGTTCTCCTAAGCGAAGTATAACGACCGTATTGCGTACTGGTCCCGTAGCCCCATGGAAAATTATTGGTAAGCTTGAATGAGGCTATGAATTTAGATTTGTTTGTCTCTCAAATGGTAAGCTAAGGGTACATTGATTTTGCATACTCATGCTCATAAAAATATTGAAATCAACATAAACATAAAACTGTGTCACATTCTGATGTAAATTGTGTTGCTCTTTCTGGCAGAGTAGGACTGTTATACAACAAGATGAAAGTTAAACTCGTGTTTCATAAGCTAATTTGTTTAGGATTATGTTGTGTTGGTTCTAGCAAGACATCATGTAGTTCGGAATGTAGAAGTATGGAAGAAACTTCTGGCTGCTCTGTAACTTGTAGCTGGGATACATTTAAAACGGTAGCCCCCATGTCATCACCTATTCGAAAACTATAGTATTTTTGTAAAGCGTCTGTTCATGGATGATCGGATTCTTTAAGTGTAGGGATTGGCTCATGTTGCATTCTTCGAATAGGTCAGTTAAAGTAAATCTTTAGAATATTTTGATGTGATTCTCAGGGTTCAATGGTTCTAGTCGTCTACAATAGAACTAATTTTGATTTTAACTTCAGTTTCTGAAAAAAACTAGAAACTTTGGTAATCTAAAGTTTGTTAAAATTGAAGGACTACTTCGATACCAATAAGTAACTTTAATGCAACTCATTTTCATAGTCAATAAATGTAATCAAATAATAGGTATTGACTTCTTAGATGATGACTACTTTGAGAAATGATAAATGTGCCTCGGTGAAACCGAGAAAAGACAATTTCGATTGTTTTTTATTGTTTCGGTGCGAAACCGACCTTTATATCCAAATTTCATCAAATAATTTAAGTCATTAATTTTGTGCTTGCACACGCACGCTTGTGCGTACGTGCGTGCGTACACGTGTACGTGTGTGGGTAATAGCATGCGTGTCTGCTTGTGGTGTTCATATTAATGCACGCGTGCTCGTATGCGTGTGAGTGCGTATGTGATTCTGTGTGTCTTCGGATCACAGCGAGTGTTTGGGTGCATATTTGTATTTCCACCTGTGTGTGTTTGCGGGGTTTAGTCATGTGTGTAAGACAATTAATTTCTGAGTTTTTATGTCATTTTTGTGCATTTGCTTATTTTTAACTTGATATTTTTATGTAAACCTTTTGCCTTGGCCAAGCAACGATGATGAACTTTGTATAATCCAAAACTTTCGATATTAAAGGTATTTCTGATGCATGTGGTTCTTCTTCTCATATCACGTTTGACACCATTATTGTTAGTTACGGAAAACATTGGACGCATTTGTTACATTATGGAAGTCATATTTTTTCCAGATCAGAGCTTGATGCATCGGCAGATAATTTTACAACTAAACGCGCCTTTTTACTCAATGACTGAAACTAAAAATTTCTGGCATTTGCGTCTACCCTATGCCCTGGCAAGACCCCTATCCATGTGTACTTTACTTCGATATATGTGCAGGATCTCCCAAAAGTCATGTAATAAATTCTTTAAAATAAAAGGAAAAAAAAAAATTTACACATATTTTAAGTATCAACGCAGAAGTCATTTAGTTTTACTCGCTAGACTTGCAACTGCGTTCCAGTGCTTTAAAGACCAGCTGTATAACTCTACATGAGAGCCTTTAATTTTGCAAAGTTCAGCGACATTTGAACGCAGGCTTTGTAGCATCTCTCTCCCGAACTCGCTGAAGGCCGTGCACATTTTTTCTTCAAGCAGTTACATGTCACGAGGCTTAGTGTTATGAGCCTTGCTTTTGATACAACCCACAGAAAAAAGTCATGAGATATGAGGTCAGAAGAGCATGGAGCCCATTTGAGGGACCCAATTCTCCCGATCCATCAGTCAGGAAACTTGATTTTCAGTAAATCCTTCACAGATCGGACAAAGTAGGGTAGGATTCTGTCTTGTCAAAAAACACCAGCTAGGTTATTCCTTCACCAGGAGTATTTTCGGGTAATTTTACCTTGTAACTCTGGTTGAGTTTCCGGATTCATTGCGGTCTCAAAATGATTCAAAGTGCTCAGTGTGAGAGATGACACACCAAATCACTAGCTTTGGAGAGTCTCACTCATGTTTGAGAATTTCTGTTCGGTTTGATTTTTTTCCAATTCGGTAGTTGTGTCGGTTTGCTCGACCAGAGAGTAGGAAGGTAGAATTGCCGCCGAACTGCAAGTTTTCCAATAGCTGCAGTATCGAAATTTTCACTTTTGATAGTATTAATGTAGTTTCCGAACTACTGTATTCATACAGAGAACTAGGAATAAGTAGCAAAAGTACCTATATAGTAAAAGGCTGATGGATAGTCTAGGCATTATTGGGATTAATTATTTTTGAAGAGCTTCAGCACCGTCGCGTTCAGGGGTTCCATCCGGTCCCAAACCGCTCATATTGTCAGTATTGCATTTGTCTAGTCTGTACAGACTTCAAGGATTCGATGCAAGTGTGGAGCGGGTTCGTCGGGCTGCGAGCTAATGGTGGAAACTGATCCTGCTCCATCGTCGGTAGACGTGACGTACTACTTCTTTCCCCTGCCTGTATTTTGTTTTTTGAATAGAATTTCTTTCGTTTTGTTTTGTTGTGCAACCTAGCACCAATTGTCTGACGCCTACTCCATATTTTAACTGGTTTAACCGGAACTCTAAATAAATAACTTAAATTTAGACTATTGTCTAACGCCAATTAAAATAACTTGAATACGAGTGAATTCGTCTAATAACGAGGGTCTGAAAAGACTCAACTTGGAATTCTACTCTGTAAATTAAAATTTCCTCTTCCTTTCTAAACGTAAAAACTACTACTATCCTTTACTATCTATGTGGAGTACGCTTTAATTATTTTGGACTATCTTTAACGCATTAGAGACCAATTTGTTTTTCTAGTTTCTACATTTAAACTCACAAAGACCGTCTGTACACTGATGCAATGAAGCATGGTGAGAGCCAGGCAGCCATAAAAACAACGCTGTAACAAGCCGAAGCGTTCAAACCTAGTAGCAACCTCATATTGCTCACTGTTTAATTAATAGAACAATTCTCCCAAAGACCGTGAAAGGCGACCGAATAGTCCACTTGGTCGCTAAAGGGTTAAACTTCTAACACGCCTAGCAGTTTCCGATGGAAACACTGAAAGAGCACGTATCTTTTAGGTTTGTATCAAGCATTCGTAAGTTATCTGAAATATCACTGTACTGAAATTCTTCTTGCTAAGTCCATTATTAGAGGAATTAATTCGTTAATTTTAAACAGTACAAATACATTGGGTGGTTGCTACCAATTTTGGGACAGTGACGGGCGAACTCTTTCCAGTGAGCAAGTCTTCGCTGTCAATGGTAGGTTACTCGTCTGTAGTTAGGTCCCTGAATTATTACATTTGGCATTAATAGCAACATTTACCCGGTATTCCGTAGAACTTCATAAGAATCTTTTATTTAGCAGCGGAAAGAAGTGGGAGGCCGAAGTCGTGGAGCACGGATCATCGGTGCTCTTTGCCGCTGGAGCTCAGCGTATGCCAACTTAAGATTCAGATTGAGCGCGGTTCGGATGGTGAGAGCTGACATTCCGGCTCTAGACCCCAGGGACCGACGGACTCAAGCGTGGGGGTGCTGAGACTAGCCGTTCTTTCTAGTTATTTATGCTCTGGCTCTTGCAGACTTCAATTAAACGTCACCTGTTGAAGAGACGCCAGTTTTATTGGAGGGACGGCTTAAAACCCTAACCATTTTTTTTTGTTGGCGGTCAAGTCGTCAAAATTATTTAATAAAATCACTTAAATACAAAAATATTTAATTGCTACTTAAGTTGAAGTAAATAAATGAGATTAAAAACCTTAACTTTTACTCATGAAGTGTCGTGAACCTTTGTGGTGTGCAAAATTCGCGACAGCGAATCGTTTTGGTAACGATGGAGAAGGGAGTCACACATTTCTAGACGAACACTTTAATGTTCCGGTTGAAGCCTCTGAACAATCTGGAATGAGTATGGGTAAAAATTTATCACCCTCCGAAGCATCCACTAAGTTGGGCTTATGTTGATGCTACGCTTCTCCAGATGGACTTTCCTTGTCTTTACACGAATGCCTGCTCTGACAGTGCAGTGTTTTCATCAGTAGCGGTAGTAGCAAGCTGTCTGTAACATGCTTTGTCGAGAATAAATCTTCTTTCAAGAAACTTGTCATAAGAAGTGTAAGTTGCACTACGCATTGGAACAGTGTGATGTCCATAAAGCTTCTCAAACTGGCGCTGGACTGCAGTCGGTCCAGAAAAAATTTCTGGCCAGGAAACAATTTTTTAACGCTGCTTTACTGTCCATTTGTGAACCATCGGAAGTCAATGATACGCTTACTAAAACTACAAAATCTAATCAGTAAAATTCTGATTATCTAACGTTTGTTCGTAAGATCCAAAAAAAATAAATAAAAATAGTGTATAGTGACTTTTAGGACATCCTCTATTAGCCCTACAATCTAAGTAACTGGTTGTAGACTTGTTGGTATTGCTAAATTTTAACTTATTAATCGCTGATATCAAAATTAAGGCCTGTGCTCCAATAATGCACTGCTCATTAATCGAATTTAAAATTCACTCGTGATTAGTAAAAGCTATACAACTGAATCATTTGTCATTTCTCTCAAGCTTTTATCTTATGTTCATATTGCCTGTTTCATGCACCGTAAATATTTTCGTTCCTCGCCAGGAACATTATCCAAACACTTACGTCGCATGTAAACGTATTCTTCAATTGAATACATTATTGCCGAACGGTGAGGGAATAGATTTTTGAGTTGAGTTGTGATTTTACCTTCTTCTTCTTCTTGTGAAAAAGCAGCCCCTCTAATACGCCGGATATGAAAAACTTCTGAAAAATCTTGGTACGAGGACGATTATGTTCCGTCCTAGTGGCCCCTGGAATTGTCTCCACTTGGGAGACTGCGCCTTCAGCCTTGAACTGTCATAGAATTTAAATATGGTTTAAATTGTAATTTTGCTGTTTACTATTAGCTTAAAATACATCATCTTATTTATTTTCTATTTATGTAATGGTGAGTAAGTTTCTCAAATTATCTAATTTGCTATACATTTTTGAATTATTTTTATGTTGGACCTAATCCTTCTTAAGTTTGAAAATACACAATTCAGATCATTTAAAAATACATACTTCATATCATATTCGGTTTCTGTTGTCTTTTTGGTATCTTACAACTATACAGAAACAATACTATGGCCGTGAAGAGCCGCACATGACCACACTTGAAATACATTTTCTTTACGCTGCCTCAATTCTCATCTGTGTTAATTTGAACTACGTTTAACTTAAACACTTTATTTAAATATCGACAATAATGAAAATACCTCATTTATAAGGTGCAACCGAAAAATTTAAGGAGACCATTACCTGAGTTAAAAAATCAAAGTATTAAATCCTTACGCGTAATTCATGCATTGTATTGTCATCAAATAATATAAAAAATGAAAACCAATCACTTTTAAAAGAAGCTTCAGGCTCAAAGCATAAAGCATTATACTTTTAGATGACATGAGAAAACGCTTTAATTGAGATGACAGTGCCTCTCAATAATATCAAAAGTGATTGTGTAGAATAGTCCCATCATGAGTGTCTAGAAATTTTTTTCGTCTCCTAGCTGTATTGTTTTTTATTTGGGGGGTCGGTGTGTGGCGATTTAGTGTATAAATTAAAATTAAGGAGAACATGCCTCCGCCACGCAGGCTATTAACAAAGGTTTAAGCTTGAAATTTATTAGCTCAGTGAACCAGTAAAAGTGACGTGCTCAAAATACGAAGTACACAAGATAAAATGAGTTTAACAGCGAAAGGAATACAAAATAAGCACCAATAAAAAAATTCAAGTCTATTGAAGAAATACTTTTACACGTACATAATTTAAGCATTATGACATAGATTACATTAGCATTATAAAATGAGTAATCTTTTGTTGCACAGAGACTTATATGAATGAGTTACTAAGTACAATGTCGCCACCAGAAGTCATATTTTATAGAACTTATAAGCGTGAATAACTTGTTTTCGTAATGTGATATCACCTGTATCATTATGATAAGATTTTTAGTTTAAGAACAACATCCACGAATACAAGTGATCTCAACGGTGATTTCATGGTCTCACCAATATCTAAACGTATTCTTCGTTAATTTCGAATCTCTCATCGCATTCTTTCATAAATGAAAGAGTGTCTAAGAGTGTTCAATCCACCGCTCTCACAAATACTAACCGAATGTCACGTCACGTTCAGACACGGAAAGCAGCTAAGCCCCTGGTGTTTCAGCTGCTCACCCATTTACGGTGAAGCATAACGGATCGACAAATATTTCCATGATGGATACGTTCATCCAATTTATCAAAAATATAAAGTAATAAACTGCTTTTAAATCTGGTCCCCTTTTTTCCCAATACCTTGATTTATTAGATAACAAAAATAACCTAGTCAGAGTCACTGTCTGGTAAACCCTACTTAGTATGTTGGAATATCGATTCTAACAGGCATAATATGATTTCTCTGTTTATAATTTCAAATACACCACATCGTCTCTACAAGCTCAATATGCAATTTTTGATCCCTGCAACATACCGTTGGAAATGTTCTCACCTGTGCTTCATGGTTATTTTTGCTTCAATTTTCACTTAAATGAATTGAGGGGATACGTGATGCCTCCAGTTCAATGAGACTACATAGATAGCCGTTTGCTGCGAGATACAAGGAAAATCTCATTATCAAGCCTCTCATTAGCGTGGATCTGCCTGGCAACACAAAGGATTAGCTCCCTGAAGGGACCCCTCTATGCTGACGTCCGTGTCCGCAAGATACTTGATGCATGGCGAGACAAATTTCAGCCTGCTCGTTACTAATTAGAACACAATATTCCTCATATCAAGGTTGATGAACGACACGAGCCAAAGTTGTCTTTTTACTGTACCAATGTTATGACATTTATGTATTTTTAAGATTTTCGCTACGCTTCTTCATTAGAAGTGTTTACTGTTTTATAGTATTCATGCTTACATTATATGATATCCTGTGAGGGAGATCATTATAGTCTGTGGACTGTGCAAGTTAAAAGCGAATGAAAATTGCATCTATACTGAAATTTTTTAAACAAATCTTCAGTGTTTGAATACGAAATAGGTAAATCTATTCGTGCATTGGCAATAGATTACAAATACCATGTTTTTTTACACCGACAAGGACCTAGCTCGTACGACATTGACTCAAATGGCAACGCTCTTTATTTTTTCCCATTCTGTGGAGCAATACGACAGCAGGGACAACTTTTTATGGAACTAAAGGAAAGGGGTTAACTGTTTCGGCTGTGAGTATAACAATGCACCGTTCTTTTTATAATACGACTATAGTACATGCCAGTTACAAGATACAATAGTGCTAAAAAACTTTATATACATTAAATTTAAGCCTAAAGAGGTGTTGGTTCAGGACTGGTGTAGATAAACGAGTCTCTCGAGGAAGCTAAGTAGAGAAAACACAAACAGTAATGCAGGCATTTCTCCTAAGAAGCTTCATTGATAAGAAATCTGCTATCGAGTGTGTTTTCCCATTGTGGAAGAAAAGTTTGAGTACGATTTATGTAGTTATGCATACATCCTGCTAGTGAAAATTGTGTTCCGCAGATGGTTGAGATTGAAATATGCACTGCACTTTCGCCCATCTACGTACACCAGTATCGAGGAAGAATATTAAATTACTACTTCAAGAGTCATTATGTGGCTTTGAGTTATAATAGTACGAGTCAATACTGATAGAGTTAAAAAAAGTTCGGCAGTCAGGCATAGAACAGAGAAGTAAGAAACAATAAAAGTATGAGATAGGATTGAACCAAACTGTAGCCTACGGACGGAATATTAAGCAGAACACAAAAAAGTTCGACATGAGGAAGTGCGTGGTTTCTGAGTTCAGTCAATCGTTTTTTTTGCGTATAGCGGAGCATGCGTTAGAAAACAAGCCGAATTGTATAACAGTGTTGCAGAGCTAAAGTTCAAGTTTTATTTCGTGGGCTTGGTTATTCAATACATGATCGGTTTTGTGGCACAGGTGAATGCTGGAATCATTGATGTAAATCTTGAAACTAATATTGCTGATGATATTACGCATATGGAAATTGGTTATTCTTTACTGATGAAACAGCTGTGGTATCTAATTCATAGAAAGAAAAAAAGAAATTGATATCATAAAAGGAAATTAAGAGGAGAGATTAGCCAGATTCCAGACATTTGCCGGCATATAGAGGATGGGAATGGTAAATAAATAAGTGTTCAAGTGGAAATCGACCTAAACTTTGCCCTTGCCGTCGTGTATCACTGAAAACTGAGACAGGAATTAAAAGATTGTAAATTGAGAACTTTGAATCGATTGAGATTAAAATAGAAGTAGCTTCGCTTGATTTGTTTACCTTCCTCATATATTAACAAGAAGCGGCAAAGTCCGCCAACTAACGAACGCTTTTCGTGTAAATGTGTGTGATTCGTTGTGCTGGTTCATGGATTCATTCTGGAGAGCCAGAGGGAGTAAATTGTGCTGATGCATGTATCCTATATTGAATGACAACACAGCCTCTGAGTCATTGCGCTGAAAAGCCTCTCTTTCTGTAAAGATACTCGTGCACCTCTCTTACAAAAAATTTCCTGTGGAATTCTGCAGAATGTTATGGTTCAATATTTTTTTTGTATTTTCAATATTTTTACTGTATTACGTAATGACTGGAACGAGCCATTTGTATGGGCATTCAGACAAACGAACAGATTTTCGAAGGCAAACACAAATAAAAAGAAACAAAAATAAGTAACCTATCCACTGTAATCAGGTTTCAGTTTGTCAAAGTACCAGCAGGCTATGTTAATATAATTGAGACAGGAAAATGAAAATTTGCGGCAACTTATTTCTAACTGTTACTCGAAATGACTACTAACTATTAGAAGCGTGGTATGAAGGTGGAGAGAACTTTATAACAGATTGGTTGCTCTATTTATGATGCATCATTTTGTATAAGTTAGAATTGCAATCATAGTTTCAAAGTAAGAGCTCAATGAGCCACGACAGATCACTCTCTCACTATAGCATAGTGACAGTACTCCGACATAGTAGTACAGCATCGAAACTGCAGAGGAAATCGAGAAACTTGATTATGGAAACTTTTCATAGACTACATCCCATCGTCAGTAACTTGTGCACGCTCAATTCGATGGTTGAATTACAGAAAGAAATAAAGCCTAAGTGTTTGAGGTACTAGATGTTCTCAGGTGCACAATCACTATGTTTAAGGTTATGAAGCATTTTTTTTAGGAGAGTTTCAACATGAACTCATAAATCCCTTCTACTGAGTACAGCCTAAAATTGTAAACGTTTTGAATACGTAAGCGTCACATTCTTCGGACAGAAAGCGGTCATTGAAAATGAAAAGTTGCTAACAATGAACCAGTCCGAGAGTTTCAACCGTGGGTCTCAGTTATTTTGTCTAAATATTATCGTCTGTCATCTCAACACGATATGATGTGCACTGTTTACTAACATACATAGTTAAAAACTAGATTAGCTAGCATTTCAGTGTGAAAACTTATGAAAACATTAGTCTCATATTATTTACATGAACCATTCACGGACTTGTTATATTTATGTAGAATATTTTAAGCTGAAATTCCATTTTGTGGAATACTAAAGGAACACAAAGTAATAAACTTCATTCATTCAGTGCCGTTAGTATTTTTAAATGTTAATCGTGGTATTCCCCTATCCTTTGTATAGTTAAAGAAGGGTAAAATAAATTGCAAGCTATGTACTGAACTGGTTGTACAGAGAGACAGCGATTAACATTTTCATTAATGATATATTTTGTTTATTATGGCTGAAACTATTGCACATTGAAATTCTTAACAACTCGATATAAGTTTAAACCTGCCCTGATAAAAATAATAATAATTTGTTTGTTGTCAAATTATTTTATAGAATTACAGCTTAGATTATTTAAATATTCGTCTTAGTCCACAATTTTGTCATAATATTCTGTCCCGTGAGCATATATCGTGTAGTTTAATTCTAGCGTTTTTTGTCATCTTAGGCCTGTGTGGAAGCATTTTTTTTTGTTCAGTGTTTATTTAGCGTCTGCAATAAAGTCGCATTTGGTCAAGGTTACTTTAAAATCGTTTATATTGTTTCAGGCTGTTGATGATGTTAGCGCCATTCAACTGTAGCATTTCCACAGCTTGATGATTTATTTTGACAAACCAATAGACCCTTTTTAAGAATTTGAGCACGTAATCAACTCGGACAATTTCAGAAGACTGAAAAATTAAAAAACAAAATTCTGAAACCTCGGATAATTTTATAAATATTGGTGAGACACATATTCGTGCACAGTGCAAATAATAGAAATGTGCAACACTACGTATAACACATAATTTACACAAAGTGTGGTTAAATGAGCTGACACATTCGAATTATGGTCAACGTTCGTGAATGCCTTCGACAGTGTGTGGAAAAAAACAGTGCACTCTTGACTGGCTCAATTTTTACAAATAATTGACGAACAAAAGCATCATACTCGTTTGTATATTTTGCAAATGAAAACGTATTTTCCGTTTTTTAATATATGTTGTTTCTTATCACACCTAGGAATATGTCGTAACATTTTTCTGCATCCTGTATAAGACCCAGCTATTAGAATTGAACTGAAGCTCCCACCTGCGTCCTGCACTCTTAGCACGTCTGTAAAATACTCTTAACTTCAGTAAATCTCATCAGATTCCAACTTAACGGGAATCTGCGATGCATTGAATTCGCAGCTTTCTTGGATCGAGTTACAAGGCAGTGCTTGGTATTGCGAAGATTTGTTAGCGAAGTTGCCTGAGACAAACCAAACTTTTGATTGGACCTTGTAAAACCTTCTAAATGCTTACATAAAATTCTTGGCATCGTGATTGTGCTCATATGACTCAATTCAAGAACTATAGGACGCTTAATATGATATATCCTAAAAGTTCATACTTTCGGATTCATAAAATATATATGAGAGGTGTCAGAAAATAAGCATTCAGAGTATTACTGGTTTGAAATCAAATAAATGTTTTCTACACGAGGTTTGTACTATCTACCGTGACATTAATCTAGAAAAAATGTTTAGTATATAACGTTATCAAATAAACGGCAATCACATATTACAGATTATGATACATAGATGATTTATTTGTTTTCTACCTGAGAAATTAATAGTATTAGATAATATGGGTTTCTTTGCAAGGCATGGGCTACACCTAACTCAAGTAATACTATAAATTATGATTAAAATACATCAGTATTTTTTTAATATTATTGTATAATTTCATAATCATTCAAGTCTTTTACAATTGTTTCTTCGAAGTACAGTGAGTAAATGTAACCCCAATTGAAGTATTTTGAGGTAAATCCCCCATATATAGACATGGAACCAATCACATATGCTCATAATATTTACTCTTTACTTCGAAAGTTTCAAATTATCCCGTTCGCATTGTTTCAAAAACAAAATGAAGTCAACAACAAATAGTATTTGATATGTATAAGTGTCTTAACATGTGAATAGAAATACAGGACTTCATTATCACCTACCCATTTTAATGTTGTCGTGGCAGATAATAAAAATTGCAATTATGTTGAAGGAAGCATTCATGTTGTAGGTTCAGAGTTTATAAATTATTAATAAGAAATAGGTCGGCTTTGTGTGTTGGGCTATGTATTCTCCACTGAATAAAATGCAACTGTGAAAAGGATTAAGGTTATTGTTATTACCTGATATAAAAACTAAGTTCAAAATTCATTTTGTCTTGGATGAAAACATATTTGCACTGAATCAAATGTTAACCATAGCCCCAAAAAATATCAAGAACACATTCACTATTATAGTGATGAGTAACTGATTACGAGTGGAATTAAAATGGGAAAAATTTGACTCATGAAATTTACAACTTAATAAAATATTAGAAACAATAGGGTAGTTATAACAATGACCTTGCTATTACATAATGATAATCGTGGGAGGGGTGGATGTATGCTAATTGCTGCTCTGTATGTATCATGCAGGACCTCCGGAATAAATACTGATATTTAAAGCAAATTGCTGGCATTACCAGCGCATTTTTGGCAATGTTCCCCGGACTGTGTTTACATTATGCAAATGCTCCCGGACCAAATTATTTATTTATTCATGACAAATATTTTGTATTTTATTTTACGAGGAAGTAAAATTCTCCACTAAGCTGCTACAATCGAAAATATTTTGTATCTTAATATTATAATATTTCACTGTTATTTGTTTCAAGTAAATTATTTTATACTGAAATGAGGGACATTAAAATTATATTTACCTTAAATTCTTGTTATGTAAGCAGTACCATTTTCATAAGAATTTATATGTTCTTCAGCCTCCTTTCAAAGCTTTCTCTCTACATTGATAGTGCTTACAGCTTACAATTTTGCTCAGTATTCTCAATTGGTTGAAGAAAATACTCTGCTATGTAAAAAATTGAGACATTGTTCACAAGATGCACATTCAAGCTAACAATGATTCGCTGACTTATTATGTATTCTATTTTGCTCATTCATTCCATAGCGTTTCAAAAATGTATTGTTAGTTCGAAAAATTATCGGTAAGGACATAAATTCACGTACATGTTATGTTTCTATTGTGTATTGTCTTTCTAAATAGTTCGAAAGTTCAGGTCTTCATTCGTTGGTTAAATGAAGCATGGAACACCCTAAAGTGTCCAACTTTATTTACTAAAATGTAAACTATTGCAAATAAAAGATGCAACAAAAAACAAGTTGCGAGAGAAATTACTTCCCTAACATACCCCTTTCAGGCGACAATTTCAATTTGCGATATGAGCACGCTTTTTGGAAGGTGCAGTGTTAGCATACATTTCTTAATGAAAATAAACATTCTGTTTGTTTCAGCAATGCAGATAAATTGATGACTAACAATTCTTCGAAAAAATATTCATGTTAAATTTAATTTTTTTCGAAATGATGATGAAGAGTTAAATTGCCTCGTACTGTACATGTTTTGTCGAGTATTCATTGATATCGTTACACATGTTTCTACCAAGGACTACTATAACCAACACGTGCATCGCCGTGTAGCTGACAACAGTAGCAGAGGCCAGTTCACCGCGTTCAGTTAACTCCCATCTATCATAGTGCGAACATTGTCGTAGTCTGTGTCTCGGTTTGAATTGGACATTGTTGTTTGTTTCGAGGCACATTGCTGCATTTCT
Organism: Trinorchestia longiramus; assembly: GCA_006783055.1. Classification (NCBI taxonomy): domain Eukaryota; kingdom Metazoa; phylum Arthropoda; class Malacostraca; order Amphipoda; family Talitridae; genus Trinorchestia; species Trinorchestia longiramus. The sequence continues at coordinate 17,310 of VCRD01001879.1, forward strand.
AAGTGGATACTGTTTGTTTACAAAGTTTATTACTAATTATATGTATTAAAAATGCCGAACAAGTGTGGGGTTGCGTGAACAAGTGAAATCCCTCCCAGTATCTTCAATGTGCCTGCTTCATGTCTGCCATCTCCAAAACTTATCGCTCGCCCGGTGAAACTGGAAGACCAACAACTGAGGTATTTTCTTCAGAAGGATAAGATTACTTCATTTGATGCTTTCAAACCTGAACGTAACCTGCAGAAGCAGTACAAGAACTTGATTATTTCAAGGTCGAAAGAAAGGCTTGTGTGTTTGTTCATGACCGACAACTTCAGCGAGTGCAGCCTGTCTGTGATTTTCGAAAACAAGCCCAGGTTGTGTTCCCCACTAACGCTCAGTGCGTTCAAGAACGGCATTAGTGTACCACTGTTTTAGACACTTCATCCCAACAATGGTTTGAGATCGTATACGTAGTCCGTCGAAACTGTGCGCTTGGCAATGAACTATGTATGACATCCCGTTTGACAAAACGATCCAAAATGTTGTCACCCTTCAAGCTCACACGTCAGCCTATGTCGACACCGAGAAGGAAAAGAAGTTGGTCTTTTTGACGTCTGTTGGAACTTTTATCACAGAAGCGGTTTTCCATGAATGATTATTGTTTTGCTCTTCAATCATACGCGAAGTGTAATTATGAACAACTCAGAGGCTTTTTGGTGCTGCCATGCAAACGCACGCTGCAGTACATCACTTCATCTATTGACAAGGACCAGGTGCTGAGGGAAACATTTGACAAAGTCCAGACACTGTAACAGAAGAATGTGTTTCTCTTGGTAGATGAAGTACAGATTCGCCCAACTAGTGGCATGGCTGAGAACAACCGAGACTGCAAGGCCACGTTTATTCTAATCACTAGGTAATTGCAGTGCCACAGCCAAGCATCCTCTTGACAACGAGCGTGTCTGGTTTCTCCTTTTTGACACAGTACATCTGCTGAACAACTGAAGCTAAACAACTGGAACTACATCTGCTGAACAACTGCATCCGCAACAACTGGATCAGTGAGAAGGGCCAGAAGATCAGTCTTCACAATGAAACACGGCATCATTTGCAGACGTTACGAAACTGTACGAGTCAAAGAAAGGCAGTATTCTGACGACTAACGTCAACCCCTCAAATTTGCTGTCAACCCCTCAGAGAAAGACTAGCAAAAGAATTTACTCCTTCTTCAGACCTCTGTCAAGAAGGCCCAGTTGGCTGACTAATCACTGCAGTTTGGTAGGTTTTTGCTTCTATGTCTGTTTGTTTATATGAGTGAATATTTGTATGTTTGGTTGTTTGCATTGGAAAAGGTTTAACTATAATCAATTTTTAAAGTCTAAAACTACAGCAACTCGGCTTTCTATAAAGAGGCCACTAAGCTCATATAATAATACATGTTAAGTCCGGTTAATATTGGTATTTCAAAGCATTACAGTGCTTTAAATCATTTAAAATTCACTGTAAAACCTTATTATCGCAGCTATTGCTTGAAAGAAGTAATTTTTGATCAATTTGTCCGATAGAAAATGTTATGTTACTAAGAATGCAATGGCCTCCGCTAGCGTAGTCAGCTATATGGCGGTGCACGTCCTGTTTATAATAGTCCTTGGTTTCTACACATATTCAGTCCGGAAGGTCACAGTAGAAAAGGTATATTATTTCATTGTTCAAAACAAAATAGTGATATGTGATTGAAACATGTATGTTGTGCACATTATAAAACAAGACTTTGCATGCCAGTTATTTTTTGCAGTTCTGGCAATTTGAACACAGGCTACAAATATGCTAGGTATTTAACAAAACTCTAAATTGGATTTGGGTGATGATATTGAAGCTAAAAATATAAGAGCACGGAATATACGAATGAAGGAAAGACTGAAAATTAATATAAATTTATATAATGTTCATTCGTCTCTAACTCGTTTAGATCGACGCGCACTGAGAGCTATTCGAAACACGTGGGGCATTTTCGTCGAATTTTGTCAATCATACTTAATGAAGCTGCTAAATGGAATTATATTCCAACTCCATGATATTGGTTGAGCCAAGTTTCTAACTCGCTATGATGTTAACATCCCTCGAGTAGCATTACAGTAAAACTCTCAAACTAAGATTTTATTAAATAAATTGTTTTTACATTTAATTATGCTAACAATATTCATTATTTGTATTCCTACTCTTGCGAATACAGTATTTTTGTTGGAATTACTGACGAATTCACCATGATTTCTGCTCATGATTACTGATATATCGAGGTTGTACCTCTTTATTGTGAAATTGGGTCAGCGGCTCACGTTAGACAGTTCCAACATCCATCGAGGATTTACGCTCGAACAAGTTTCAACTTAAAGTCTTTAAAAGCATATAATAATTCATTGCTGTATTGTTAGCTACGAACTATTGGATGATTGACATTGGATCATAGTAACAAATTAGCTGTCGATCATCATTTGTACAATACACGAACATTATATTAAACCTTAGGATAGTGTTGGTTTGCCAACAATAACATTGCAAATATTTTTCGAGCATACTTGCATAAATGACTGCATCAATAAACGCCCTGCTTGAAGTGCAGTCATTTCTAGTGAGTATTTTTATGTGACTTAATTTTATCAATAACAATGAAGCCGTACTCTGTCTCCTGCTGTCTTCACTTTCGAGACGATCATAATTAATGGTTAAAATATGCGTGTTAACACCACCGTACTTATTAATTCCATTCAACGTATGTACAAATAAAAATTATGTCATTTATAGTAGGTTATTTCATGTTTTTGAATGCTCATTTTTAAGAACAGCAGTTTGTGAAGTTATCTTGTTCATAGTTTTGAGAGTAGGTGTAAAATTTGTGTACGCACATATCAATGAACGCTTTTCATCAAGATGTTGAAGTTGTGAGAATAAATTCACTGACGAGCAGCCCTATGAGCTATTTTAAATCATTTTATGCCTTGGTCTTACAGGAATTTAAGCACTGTGGTGAGCAAGTGCAAGTTTTCACAGGTTGCATCCATTTTGGATTATAAGCGACGGTAGCTAAGCTCATGCAGTATTTTTTTCTAAATTGCCCATTCAAGATTCTACAGCATTTGATGTGTTAAATTCTGTAAGAGTGAAGAAAAGTTAAACTTATTGTAAAAAAGTTTATTTATCAGTCATATAAATAATTTCTTGGAATTAACTAAAATCAAGTGTTCAATCGTAGTGTTATAAATATAGAGCTTTTTGCATACTATCGCAAGCCTACTGCGGTTATATTTTCAAAATGATCATCATTTTCTCCAGTGCTTTGACTTCATAGTAAACCTTGATAAATATACTTTTTTGATTAATCCTATGACAGTGTAAAAATTACAGCCTATTCTAAAGAAATATTCATTCATTAGAAATAATAAACTTTCCGGGCAAGTAACAGCTTATAAACTGCCAACCTTCACTCAAAAATTTTCTCAGTATTGCTGCAGTGGATGTCCTGTGGATGCCCGAATTAGAAAAATAATTCAAAAAAGTAGAAGTTGTCAAAGTTTCCAGCGATAAGCTGCATTTTAAAAGTCCTCAATTCACAGTGGAAGCAAAGTTTTAATTTATTCCGTTGAAACCTAAAAGGCAGACATCGGACTCTCGCCCTGCCCTTCATTCTTTACCTCCAAAGTTTTGAGCAGATTCAAATTCATATTACTTACAGTGTCAAGAACAGCTTTCTCAAAATTCTTTCAGCTTATAACTGGAAATTCTAATCATTTATATTTCATACGGAAAATCTCAAGTTTGCAATCCCCCGTTTATATCAACAATGATATCAGGTTGGCTTTGAATTCAATGTTACATGTTTCCTATGTTACTGGTTAGAACGGCATACTACTGTAATAAGATGGACTTCACTTTCGCCGACTTGAACTTGCGCTGCCACCAAGATGAATTATACGCATGAATGTGTTATCAATGTGCATTACATTCAACAGTCCATGCCGTACTTCGCCAACTAACATTACAGCTACTTGATCGAAGCTTCAGCTGTTCCACGTCAGGTGTCCTACTATCGTTACAAAATAATCATCGTTCTTTAAATCATAGCGTTTGCATAGTTGGAACAACCAGTGGGGGAATCTGATTGCAGTCGTCGAAATGTTAGAGGGGCTGAAATGAATAGTAGGCCCCTAACAACCCGAAATTCGCAGCTATATTCGATGACTAAAGTCGGAGAAAGTTACGTTGTTTCATGGCAATGTACTTCTATACTATATGGCTGGCCACACAGCACCTTGCAGACAGCCCTGTTTATGCATCTTTAAAGCAAAGCTTGTCTTGCGACAACTGTAAGATGCTGTGCGAGGTCATCCTACGAATACAGAAATGCCGAAAGTGAGGCATCAATAGGTGTGCAAGAAACAACAACCCTGCTTAAAAATGAAAAGTTATTTCGTAAAAAATTGTTTTATTGTAGTTTTTCTTCAAGCTGCAAATTTGAAACAAAGTTAGGTATAAGGTATGTCCCTTCAATAATAAAATTTGGACAGGAACCATTAAAATTTTTAACAGCCAATTAACCCTGTAACGACATGAAGAAAAATTTCAGCTTTCAAAAATGAATTTTAAAAGTAAACAATTACTGAGATCTTTGAGCACTAAAGCTGAAATACACTTCAAAACTGAGCTAGATGAGCATTTTTCATAAGTCATCTGCCTGTTCTATAAAACGTATTTTGAGACATAAGAGGCAATGCAATTTTGCGCATATCACTGCCCAACAATGAAAATGTTTCGGGCTGAAAATTATTGTTTTAATATGTATTTACACCTGCTGAATTCAAACCCCTCCTAAAAATACGATTTGCTCCTGAGTTGGTAGCACATCTACGTTATTTTTTAGAGTCTACATTTTAAGTGTGTGTTTTTTTTGTGGAGTTGTCACACCTCTCAACTAACGAGCAGAATGTTCCCCAGATATATGTAGGAAACAAACATATTGACTGCTGCTGTTACTGTAAGTTTTATATTGTCCATGTTTTTATTTTTCCAGCTTTTCTGGTTTTGAAATACTTTTAAAGCGCAAAACTTTTAGTATCAAAATGTCACGAAACATATAAATTTAGTGAATAATTTATGTTACACGTGTTAAAATAAGATTTACGCCAAAAAAACACAATCTGACGCACTTTGTGAATACTGCCTATCTATACTATAATAAGAGCAGCGTCTGTCTGTCCCTGTGTCACACTCTTCTAATCGATAGCTTTGATAGCAACAAGGATAAAGCTTAGGAAATACGAGAAATCATTCTATTGCATTATTTTTCTGTATCAATTCAATTCCCTTTCACTTGCATTATGGTATCCAGAATACACAATCGGTTTATTTTTACAAATAGAAATTTTCTTTGGACCTTTTTTTGTTGAAATTTATCATGATGCTTTGATATTTTTAATTGATAATGCGAAAAGAAATGTTTTAAATATGTTTGACCAGTAACCTGTCTACCACTTAGTATAAGGCCAAAGATTTTGGAAATCGAGTTATTGTTCATGGAATTGTAATTTTCTAGAAAAACTTCAAAGCGATGATAGAGGATATTTCACAATAAAATTTTGGCAAAAAAGGCCAACATGGATAGAAACGTGTACAACCGTAAGAGAGAAGCATCAAGACTTCGACAGCAAGAAAGACGCCGAACACTATCGGACGGACAACGCAAAACGGCAAGACGAAGCAATGCTGCTCGCACGGCAAAGTTAACGGGTACACATTGCACTAGACAATACAATGCATTGTATTGTCGGTGCCAGAGGCAACGGATCACTATAAAACACGCCATTTTTCCGTTATTAGCTTTCTTCTCCCACTCGGCCTTGTTATGGGTAGTTAAAATAGGAAATGGAAGTTCTGTATACATTCATGAAAAATATTCAGATTTTGATAATACCAGGGGTAAAAAATTAAAAATGTATTTTACTTCATAGATCCTGAATTTGGCGGGTACGCATTGCACTAGTAAGCATTATTTTGAGATGAAGGTAGAGGACAAGGATAATTCACAGGTTCCATATACATATACGAGAGTTGTTCTTTTTCAACCCCCATAGGGCTATATAAAAAGGCTTATTTAAACAACTAAATAATTTTATGTTCAAAAGTACGGCAGGATCATGTTTATTTCTTAACACACTCGCTAAAACGGTTGAAGGATTTGTCATACCAGGACAGAAGCTTCTCAATACCTTCTTCAAAAAAGTTAGTAATGCCTAGGTACGTCATGACGGGCACGACGGACCCGGACTAGCTGACACACAGCTTCTGGTATCCGAAATCTCGCACTATTTTGTACAGAGCTGACTTTAAAATGTCTGAGAATTCTTCGAAAATGTCACTGATTGTAATCTTTGTTTGGTGTTGAACATTTGATCAGCACACTGAGCGAGGCTCACAGTAGCGACAGACTTGACTTGCGCCCTTGTCCACCTCCGACACGAATGTCGGTTCGCCCTGCTTTAAATTGTTTACACCATTTCCGTACACTAATTACATTCATTAAGTTGTCAATGTACACTTTCGTCATTCTGTAATGGACTTCAGTTGCACTACGTCCTTCTGCTGGCAGAAAACTCATTACACTTCGTAACTCACATTTGGCGGGAGCATCGATCGTAGCGGTCCTGTTCAATTGCTAGTACCTCCGGTAATCAGGGTATATCCATTTTAGCTATTATGTAGAGAAATAATCAAAACTTTATAGTACTTTTGGCCATAAAGTCATTAATTGATGTAATCTTTTTTGTATACCATCAGAGGTTAGAAAAAAGCGGCTATCGTATGTCTCAACTTTTCTACAATTGTATGACGAAAATAACTAAAAAATAAAAACTGATTTATGGCTTTTACTGCACATATAGTTTCAATGGAGCCTACAGACGACTACTATTTATTGACTTCTCCTATAATGGTAGGATTGTAAATGAAGCAAAGAGAAACAGTTTAATACGCGAATCTCACACCTGATATTCGGCCTATTTCAAGTTTAAATAGTTTACCATTTCTTACTCAACCTTAGGAGTTGGAAGTAAAAAATGAATAAATTTTGGAAGAACTAGAACCTAACAAGCCTTCCACATCCCATGATTCAGATCTTGAAGAAAACAATGATACACTGCACCAACTGAGTCAAGCAGAATTAAGTGATCATATTCGAGATCCTGTTCTGTCTGAGTAGAAGGCAAAACTCCTAGGGTTAAGAGTAGAACACTGTAATATTCTTCAACAGGGTGTCAGTGTCTCATGATACAGAGAACGTCATAGGGACCCGCCTTCTCCATTTTTTGGTAAGAAAAACAGTCTGGTTTTTGTAGCTGTGTTAATGTTTGATAAAAAGTTTGAAGTTGAACCTTGATCCAACTGAAGAAGGGCTATTGATAAACTCTTCCAAACAGAGTTTTAAAGCTGAAGTAGTGTGCTTCACAACTATAACAGTTTTTCATGGTAAATAACTATGGTAAATGTAGTCTTCATGAATTAGACTTATGCACACTTGAAAGCCTTTCTTAACTCAATCAAATATGCTGAACACTAGTGGAAAATCTGTGGCGATCTCAAAGTTATTACTTTTAGGAATGCGACTAGGGTACACTAATAACTGCTATTTCTTACGTGTGTGGGACAGTAAAGATAGGAAATCACATTACATTCAAGCAGATTTGTTTGCGGGAAATCTTTACTCTAGAGCGAAAAATGTTACCGAGCCTTCGTGGACCCGAAATATGGTCTTCTTTTATCCCTTCAAATGAAACTGGGTCTGATGAAAAATTTTGAAACATGTATGAATTGGGAAGATAGGTCTTTAAGTACCTGTAAGACTAATTTCCTAGATTGAGTGATGCAAATGTTAAGGAAGGCATTTTTGTTGGGCCACGTATTGGACAACTTGAAAAGCATCTTGCGTTTGACCGAGTTTTGGAGGGAAAAGAAAAGGAAGCTAGGGAAACCTTACAGGGAGTTGTACCTACATATTATTAAGCAACATAGGAGATGATAACTACACTCCCTTAATGACAGCAATTTTGGAAAAATACTAGATACCCATGCAACATGGCTTTTAAAATCCATTTTCTCCACTACCACCAAATCGTTTTACTTCATATTTGTGAATCTATCAGAGATGACCATAGAGAAAGACTCCATCACTATAGGCCTGTAGTACAACAAAAATATCAGGGCCGTTGGAGTGAAGCTGTGCTTGCAAATTACTGTTGGTCTGTGTGTAAGGTTGTTCCATAATTCACTTACAAGAGGCAAGCCGAAAGAAAACGATCTCATGAAGCTCCCACACGATTCTCTGGACACAGAGCAGTATAATATCTCAAACCTACTATCGCAAGCCTACCTGAATATCTAACCTTCGTCATGTATTCATTCTTCGATGCACAACTCCAAGAATGTAACTCTCATAAAAAATTGAAAGTGCACTTTTATTGTTATTGATATTTGGAATTAAAATGTATCGTTTTCTCTTTATCTAGTAAAATAAAATATTTCTACTTAGTGTATGTTACAGAAACTAGAGTTAGTAAAAAATTTTCTTTCACACATCCGTTTCTCGCACACCAGACTTAATAAAATTGGATTAATGAAACAAAAAAAAACATCCCCATAATTTTTTGTTGTTGGCCTGTGTAATCAGTAGATTGGCAGTGCACTAGGTGTCAGCAAATAATTTTTCAAGTTGATATTGACATTTTTTATATTTAATTTTATAAAAATTGGTTCTTAAATATATTTGGGATTACCATTTAACTTGGAGCTCTTCAGTACCTCGGATTATGTACGTGATTTGTACCTAGTAGTTTTACGCAAGCATCCATCAAAGTCATCGTGCCGCTTCCAGAGCACCTTTACCGAATAAATCACAGCATTCTTTTTGTCGCTCTAGTTTTTTTGATAAGACTACATTTGCTGAATACTGGGGTACACGATCTCTGCATTTGGGTATTGGAGTTAACTGAGAGTTTAATGGTAAAATCCTCTTTTTCCGTAATGTTTCACGTATACAGAATATCAACTAAATCAGACTCTGAAAAAACGAATGTGATACACTCAATCCGCCACTCAAATGAAGCATTTTATTACATGGTATTCCAATATTTATTAAAAAATGTTGGCGTCATTTTATTTTGCGTGCATGAAGCTCTCTATTTTACATATATCGTATTTGTACATGTATAGCTTGTCTAGCAAAAAACAAAAATTGATAAAGCAGAAAACTTGCTACCCTATTCACGACATCAATAGCATTAAGCTCAGCTTGTCTGCAAGGTGACAGCCATGAAACACACAAGTTTTTTTCTCAGTGAACCTCATCATGAATGAACTCGTTCATAATGTGAAACGTTGGTCTGCACGACACTATGTTTTATATCTGCCAATACCAGGGAAGATTGATGTTTGTATCGATAAATTTTAGGATGGAGGTATTCATAAAGGCAAATAGCCAGGACTAACAATGTACGACAGAGAAAAAAATACGGGAATGACTGTTACTTTACACATGTTATTCTCATGTGAAGGGAGTCACTAATTCGTTATAAATTTGTTAGAATATCGCTTAGATATAGTGTTTGCAGCTGTCAGTGGACGGATCCGACTTCCTTTCACACAAATTCTTTTTCATTGTTTCTTTGATTTGTCGCCCTAGTAAAGACTTTCATTGTGCTATCCTATATTCCTGCAATCGGTAAGAGACTAAACAGTGTTACATAGTAAAAAACTTTGGAAACATTGAAAATTTAGATCTGCAATATATCTTAATTCTCATTTAAACAAGTTTTTTCTGGCAGGCCTGACTTCTTAGACCGTACCTTATACCTGTGTCAGTTCAGCATAGATGGATATAGATAAATATAGATAGGTAGACAAAGATATAGTTTGTTAAACAGTTAGTCCCGCGCAATATTGGCCGGCTGAACATAGTTCAATCCATTTTGTATATTCTGGATAGGTCTGTATTGTCTCAAACAAGCCGTTCTGTTAGTTTGAGTTAAGCTTGTCATGGATTGAGATTTCGTTCATTTTCAATTGAATATTGTTGGTAATTTCAATATTATTAATACTAAATACTATAGATTTATCATTATTATCTTCCTTAAATAACGGCTGGGCAGGAAACTAAAGCCATTCCCTGAAATATAAATTATGCAATAACTGCAACAAGTGTAAGGTTGAAAAACTGCAGGAAAATGTCAGTGAACGATTTAGTGTGAAAAATTCGCATGATTTTCAGCAATTGTTTCTGTAATGATTTTGAAAAGTTCCTGTTGGATAAAATGCTGCTTGAACCCATTTGAGTCAGTGAAAATATATATATTCCACAGATATTGTCAAAAAGTCCACCTGTTTTTATTTTTTCAAGAAGTGCATTGATGTACAAGACATTCAATTATTGCCGTTACATCATTTATTACCTTTGTTCATTGAAAAAACAATTGTATTTGAATGCTACTTAATAAAATAATAGCTACATAGCTATGTATTAATAGAAAATTAACACTTTTTATTATACATGCTTCGATGCCAAACAGTAGACCTTTGAGAATGACGTACACTAGTCAGAAAAGACTCTTCGTTTAGAGTTTTGGCTTAAGAGCATCAAAGTTTTGGTGATGTGCCGCTGAAACCATAATTTAATGTATGGACCAGATGCCGTAATCGAGAAGATTCAGATTTTGTTATGAAGGAGACTATTCCTCGGCGAAATTAAGTGGGAAACATTGGGTACCAATCTTTCAAGTGTTTTTTCACCTCCTTGTGAAGGTGCTGAGTTTTACTGAAACACTGACGTTTTTTTATTGACGTTTTACATTAACGTTTTGAAATGATTTTTAGCCCAGGGCAGCAATCCCCCGGCAAAAAATGTCATTGTGGTATTTTTCTTTGCTAATTAAAACCCTTTTTTACAAAATCCAGGGACTTGTTCGGTTTCAATGATAGCAGCCCAAACCATCATTAACCTCTGTCCCAGACCACAATCGATCATTTTGTGTGTTAAGTTTCTGATGGCTATCAAATTAATATTCGTCATTCATTGCAAGGTTCGGTAGCGTGCTTTCACAGACACGAGACAGGACTTCAACTCTTGCAAGACATTTGTACACAGTTTTTGGGGTAACAGTTGTTTCATTTGATATTTATGAAACGTGATTTTCGAGTTTTGGTGGTCATGGTTCGGACAGATACGAGTACGTACATACCCATCTCTTGCCAGATTTTTCAAGTGTCTGATTGCGTTTTTGCTGAGCTTTCTGTTTGTGTTTTTCACCAGTTTTCAGTTCAAGGTAGTCCAAGGACCGTCTTGTCCAAGTTTATTCTTTACTTGTCCATTGAGTATTTTTAAAGCGTTTCAAAGTTCTCCAGACTAGCATTCTGTTACCTTTTAAGGTTTTACCAATATCTGTTGGAAATATTCTCACCTTGTGCTACTCTGAATGAGATAGCTATTTGTTTGTCTAAATATTTGGTCATTATTATGATTTTTTCACCTGGAAATCATGAAATAATTAATATACAAAAATTTGAAGTGAAATGGCATGTTAGTGTAAATAACTGGGTTGACGTTTGAATCTTACGATAATTATGTTATGGAACACTGTGTAGATCTATTACTGTGTAGATCAATTACTCTATTAATATTTCTGTTATTCTACAGAGTTCCTAAACTCTCTGTTTTCATGCAATAGCCGAGAGCTTATGTTCTTTTTTTCAAGTCGACATTAAACTGAACTGGTTTGCCAACTGGAAAGAAGTAAGACCGGATTACTTTGTAATCGCACCAATCAATGACTAAGAGAACTACACGGAGCAAAGCTCTATTTAATTCATGGAATTGTTATTATTACGAACTCCTGACATGATTTTTTCGAATACAGATATTTTACAAAGTAGTGTTTTAGTATGTAATATACACCAGTCTCAAAAATGAATCATCTGAATTTTGACCCACCATTAGCAGCTATAATGTGTGCAAGCTATTCGGGAGAAAAAAGTAAGGAAAACGATTGAGACAATATCACTGAATTGGTTTTAAAATATAAAACAATTCGTAGTTAGCAGGCCAGCTGTAAAGAAATTACAGTCATTGTTGAAAATTCAGCACACGCTCGTTATTTGAACCTGCATACTTCTTTTCCAAACAGTGAATAATTATAACAGTGGATAATTAAATCATCAGGTGATTCTGTTTTTTGTAGATCAATCTTCCTGATAACGATTATGTGTCGAATTGGCTATGCATCTTATTTTCTAATCTAATATATATTTTCTTAAGCATGCAATTCGAAACAAAGTTGATACTGATATAATATAAGGATATCTAGATTGAGGCTGGTAGTCGTGAATTATTTCTTCATCATCCAAAATGTGTTAGATGTCATAGTTTATTCGTACTCCCCAATTTTAGTTTTCTTTTTCTATCCAGTCTACTTCTCTGCAGCTGAATGTTACATCATATATGTAATGATGTTTTTGTTACAATTTTCCTAATTCTACAGTTGTAGGTACAATTTCTTGGTGTTAACCTCGAATTTCTTGCGTTTATTTATTTACAGTGGTTTATACGAGTACGCTCGTTGAGTTTGTTTGTGCTCATGAGTTTGTACTCATAGAGAGAGAGACACTCTCCTCAACTCGTAAGTTAAACGAATAACGGCCAACAGCAGCATCTCAGTTATCAGTGACAGACTTTTAAACTGTAGACGAAAAGACCGTTCATGTCTCTTTGGTGTGTAAATCAGGAACATTGTCCGAGTTTACATACGTCAGCAATTCAAAACTGAGCAGCTCAGAGTGTGTACAATGATGAGAAAGAAATGCAAAAACAATTTGTCTTCTGTGATATAAATTTGAAATTTAAAGTAGTTTTCAAATCTGTTGACACTCACGGTTGCATTACTCATTTTTATTTATTGCTCGCTTAAATCATTTTATGTTATTTAAAATACCTTTTTCCACATGCATCATTATTAACTGTGGAACAACTCCACCATTATCCGCTGCTACTTTCATTGTCTAAGAGAATATTTCCTTCCCCCATAAGTAAGAAGACACGAAATACAGATGATATTTCGCCATCATACGTTTTTCATTTAATGATGAACGAGTCTTTCGCATGTCCCGTGAGGATAATAGTAAGTACGTAAAGAACACCTGGAAATACTTCAGCATGACACATGAATACCACTAAAATCTTGCTCGTTCATCTTTTTAACAACACACTCTCACCAAACAGCAAGATTTGTTCATCACGTACGTGTGGGAATGAGATTTTGCGTCTAATTTGTTACTCCATTGATACTTAATTCTGGGAATGAAATAACATCATTTTTCACAGTTGTCGTTTAATTTAAAGTTCTTGGTAAGACAGGAAAAATTTGTGTAGCAGTTTTGTTGCACCATTTTTAAGTATATAATATTTACTCACGTTCATATTTTCGTTCTTTCAAATGACTCATCTTATTTTTATATATTTTACACTGCTTTGGACCAAACATTTGCACTAAATATTATATTATTCAATTGATCCCTTATCTCTTTTTTTAGTCTCGTCGATCGATAACAATGTAATTTTTGAATTGACTGAACTGACCATTATTTTGGAGAATTACATCGAATTCTTATTGCTTTTAATTTTGCTCAAAACATTTCAAATCGAGACTTCTGAGAATAGTAAGCCGATGATCGTCACCTCGCATTAGGGTCCAAAAATACAGTTTGCAATTATTTGTATTCACTCTTGTATAGAAACGATGCACTTTAAAATTTAAATGCCTAAATTCTTCAGAAAATGTAACTCTGACACTACGATTGGTCGTAAGGTAAATTAACGAGACTATCTTTTTGACATCTGATCAGGAAATAAATGAATTTTCAGATTTTTGTTTTGATTAGCGAGCATCAGAACAAATTGCATAATTTGCACTATTAGCTGATTGCAGGGCAATTACTGCTAGGGCAACAGCGTTCCGGGTAATGATTGAGATCCCTTTGAAAAAGGTGTCTTATGATTACTGTTGGAAACGGTATATAAAATTTACTTCACCTTAGACTTACAAATCACACGTTTCATGTCACTGTGCACAAAAAGATTTTATTTTTGATACAGCATCAATTTGATCTGTTGGTGATATGTACGTTAATCTATTTACATACCAAGTACTGTGTGAACTGGTGTTTTCACTTAGGTGAAGTTAACTGGGAGAGAACAGGACGCTGAGGTACAAAGGAATAAAATAAGTGTCATAATGTCATTTCTGTTACATAGGTCTAATGATGTCGTCTAGAAACATGAAGGTGTCATGAATATATTTAAAATGCATTGTTTAATGCAAATTATATTGCATATGTAATCAGGAACTTCATTGTTAGGATACCTGGAACAAAACATTTCGCAATAAATTGTATTATCTTTTGAACTGTTGAACATTTAAAGGTATGTTTAACGAATTTTACCAAGATGGTATAGCAATTGGCGTGACAAGTGAGTATTTTGTCATATTTTAATAAACTATTCACGTTGATCCCTGGTTATGGCAAAAAACGTGTATTATTTATTTCGGATTCCTCTGGTCATTTAGATTAGTTTGTTTCAACAACTGTTTTGATGCATATGAATGATAATACAATAGTCAATCCGTGGGAAAATTTATGGAAGTCGATATAAAAGTATATTCTAACCGGACTCAAAATACTGAATTACATAATTATTTAGGAAAATAAAAATATAACTGATCTAGAAAACACCCAAATCATACCTTGTATTTTCACACGGCTGAGTTTCTAGGAAGCAAAACATAACAGTTTGCGGCTGATTGTATCGTGGTTGATGCCGAACAATGTGTGCGTTTTATGTTCTCCTATGAACAAATAATTACTTCATGGTATTAGAGGAAGGCAAACAAGGTCCTATAATTATAGGTAAAACTTGAACATGTCAGTAGACTGGTTGTCCTTTTCAACTCATCGATCCTCAATTTGAAATTTCTTGAGTTCATTTTTTATAAAGATTTTTCTTGATTTCTTGATTTCATTTCTAGAGTGGTCATACTCTAGATGTGAAGTATTAATGATTTATTCTGACGTTTTATATGAATACTCACTGCACACAGTAGATTTTTGTTGGAGCATATGGAGATTTCAGAATGTTTTATGTATTGCTCATGTATATGAATGTTTTTTGTTGCCAGTAATTAATTGCAGAACGCCATACGAGTCGTTCTGCATCGAACTGATCATAAAACTCTTCCCAAAGTTGCAGTCCAGGCGTTGAGAAAAGGAAGTCCGCCCTAACTTTCGCCGACTGCAAATCAATTGAATCAACAGATATGATTCTGATTGAAAACTGCCTAAGTTTTGTAGAATTGGAATGTTAGCTTCCGAAGCCAAATTGAGAGGCTCTTGACAAGTGTTAAATGAAGCTAAGCTGGAATTTTAACAGCTGATAAGCAATCCATCCAACTTACATATATACATAGAGCCTTGACACATAAATGACAAATATTCATGGCATTGATAACACATTTTCCAGCTTTTGATAGCAGAGATAGAAGGCAAAACTTACCAATCATGTTTGTGCTTGCTTTCAGATTACATGCAATTGCTCAGGTTGCAAGGAATAATCATAAAACTTGGCAACAGATATTGGTGTTTACTTTCCCATTAAGTTCTATC
Organism: Trinorchestia longiramus; assembly: GCA_006783055.1. Classification (NCBI taxonomy): domain Eukaryota; kingdom Metazoa; phylum Arthropoda; class Malacostraca; order Amphipoda; family Talitridae; genus Trinorchestia; species Trinorchestia longiramus. Next base: position 33,039 of record VCRD01001879.1, read on the forward strand.
ATCATTTTACTCGCAGACACGACATTTTTAAATGTGTTTTTGGACACTAAAATGGATGATTACTACTGGAATCGATGAACAGAAGTTGCATTTCATATCGTAGATGTCTGTCGTTGCGAGTAATTTTAAAAAATATCAGTATCGAAGCAGAAGGGATCTCTTCTCTTTACCCACTACAGATCTAATATGAATAACTCATCACCCCTTCATTTTTGCTTCAATGTATTCTGACAGCTCCATAATTGACCGACGCCAGACATAACGCTGGTCACTGTTCAGATTTTTAGGACACATCTAGCAACATCATGGAAAGTTATGGGTGGCAAAAATATTTCTAACACACAAGAAAATGAATGTGAAGAACGAGATCCTAATCATAGCATATGTAAATATTGGATCGGCCTAAAAGTTTGTTCCTTTTTTGAAAAGGAAGGTGGCATTTAAAAAACGAACGAACTTTTTGGCTGACCCAATATTTTAATCCAAACAATAGCATCATTTGATTACGATCACTATGCGATTGACTCTAGTTAATGAAATCTTAACTCAATTACTTATTATAATCACATAAAAACTTAAGCGACATGATAAAAACTAAACAGAGTTCATATGTACACTCTTCATGCATTGTTTTCATGTCTTACTAAGCGATCTCCCTGTAAGACCAGGCATTCGTTTTATCTGTGTAGTTGTGAAAGTGCTGAATCCGCACGACACGCTGATTGACTGGCATTACATACACTAACTCTACTCTATGAAATAATCATTTGGTACTATAAATTCATTTTTGATTGTGCACAATATTTTCATATACAATTACTACCGTTCTGCTAGCGTTTTTAAATCCTTTTCTTCCGATGTGTTATAAGTAAGCCTACGATTTCCCGGTAACGTTTACTAAGAGAGTCCAAATATTTAAACAACGCTATTTTTTTCCTGTAACGGTCCACGAAAATTTTAGGAACCTGGGTTTATGAAACTGAAACTTTCAATACAAAATTTCAGTTAAGATATCTTCCTTATTTTGTCTCATCATCACTGAAATAAAACAATCTCACACCAAGAATGAACTCCGAAAAATTGTAGATCCTAGAACTAAATTAACATACGTATATCTTCAAATGCGTATAATTCAGCAGTTTATCTGAAAGGATCCTTAAGCCAGTTTGTGAGCTAGAAATTTTTCAAGTCTCACCACTTTCAGAAGAACATCTTTGGCAGTTAATGGTTATTTGACGGAAGTGGGAGTCAGTATAATATTGCAATGTAGGACACAAAAAAATCGTATTACGCATCAGTGATTGAATCAGATATGTATAAGTAATATAAAAGACAAATCTTAAAAGGAATAATTTGAACGTTTTTAGTTTTGATTCATATGTACAAAATAATTTTCAGACAGTAATGGATATGGTACATTTCTCACTCAAATCTTATCACTCAAAATGTAAAAGGATCGCCACAAATCGAAATGAAATAATCGGTTAATTATTTTAGAGGGTATACACACTCATTTTATTATACAAACATTTATGCACAAACGAACTCATTTTATACACAAACGAAGTTAATCAAAGTTTTTCGTCATAGTACTTGCATTTTAGGAACATGTTTTGTTGATTTGGCTATTTTTTTCATGAAGAATGTTTTCTCGGAAGCTTTTTAACGTTTAGGCGACTGATGGGAACTCTGGGCCTCGCTACCAACCGTTGTGCTTACTGCAAGAAAAGGCAATTTTGTTTGCCGTAAACACTGCCCTACCAAGGGGCATCAAAGCTCGTCTTCACAACAAGCAAAGTTAACTATGTGTATCGAATATGAGTCAGCAGCGAGAGCTACCGTTAGATGCCAAAAGTTTAAGTGAGTCTATTACGACATCCAAACTCATTGTTCTCAACAGTAAGCACTGGCAAAGTATCCAGTGAGTTCATTAGTTTTAACTTGATCCTATCGAAATATTTGCAATCCTCAAATAGTATCACAACACGGATTATGGCATTATTGCATCAATAAACAGAATGGAAGTGTGAATATTATCTTAAAATTCGTACGAGTAGCACGAGGATATCCACCTTTTCCTTCGGGTAGTGAATACTAAAGTGGTGGAAATAATAATAAGACACTCTACATTTTTGCTTATAACTTTATAAATGCTGATTGAAATACAATAAATTTTTGACCATGTGTGAAGAATAAAACAAGAAGTAAGTGTACGTTCAAATTTTATATTACGGTATAGTTTTGTACAGTTTTTACAAAAATACTCTTTAGAGGAATAAAATTTGATGGAAATAAAGATAAGTCATCCTGCCCTATATAATATTTCCATATTAACTATGAATGTTGCAAACAAAAAAAATCAAAATGACTAGTATTTACAAGTACTTCCTTTCCCTTGCAAAACATCTAAACAACGATCATTCATTAATTTCACTAAATTCTTAAGAATTTATTGTAAATTGTCCCCAATACTTTTGAACAACATATCAAAGCTCCTGCTCGTTTTGAAATCGTCTGTCATCAGCGTAAACTTGTTTAGCCAGTATACTCCATAGGTTTTTTACATGATTTAGATCTAGTGACTTAGCTGGCAACTCAAAGTGCAGATATTGTGATCATTAGCGACTCTCTTGTGTATTTTGAAATGTGGATGGCTACATTGTCTTGCTGAAACACGGCAGCATTCTGGTGAAAATTATCTAAATATGTATAAAACTTTTTTGCAATACTTCAGTGTACTTTACTGCATTTTGCTTTCCCTCCATCTGTACCAGACTCGCCTTCCCTTCTGCTGAAAAAGCTCCCCAAATCATCAATGACCTTCCTTCAAAATCTGCTCATCCTTCCTCAAATCATACCAATAGTATAAAAAAAATATCAGGCCCGTCTAAATTGAACTTCTTTTCGTCTGAAAAGATAATTTTTGCCCAATTGTCAGTATTCCATTGTACTTTTTTCCTCACCCACTTTTCTCGATGTTTCTCGTGTATCTTCTTCCGCTCTGGTTTTGTTTTCCTCTTCCTAAATAAAAAAAATTCTGAAATACTGAGAATTTGCCTAACTCTTCTGGGAGTTATATTCAACTTTAGATACGTTTAAAGATTTTTGGAACCTTTTCCTGTAGATGAAACCTCACGTAGAATTCGGAGCCGACTGGCTGGAGTAAGCTTGGGTGGACGTCCAGGGAATTTATTTGACCGTATGCTTCAGAATTTTGCAAAAAAATCGAATTACTGTTCTTGACCTCTTAATCTGCTTCGAAATTGAATTATAAGAGCATCCTTGACGATTTAAAGCTATTATATGACCTTTTTCAAATTACGAGAGAGAACTTTTTCTGCCCATGCTGTAAAATATATATTTTTTTACAATTTAAACCTGATTATAATATATTACAACGTCATATTGCAGTCTACAGGAATACCGGTGTGTTTTTTCATTCTTTTCTTAGCTGTCATAGGTGAAATATTTCGGATAGAAGAAATTTTTTACAAGGTGTCTTATCTTTAGTAAGTCGTTGAAAAAAATGAATAATTACGTACAATAAAAGGAATCCCGTTGACCATTATTAATTTGTTTAGCTGAAGCATTTTATTTCGATTGCATGGTCACCAGCGAAGTTTAAAATACGTTCATTGAAATAACTTCTAAATAGAAGTTACTATTTGTCACTGAAGTTGAATAAAAGCATAACTCGTGTGAAATATGGAGACGTAAAAGAGCAACCTCCTCGGAGGCATGGAACAAAAGCATGCTGGTATTCATAACACTAAAACACTTTTAGCGCACGCATGACGAAATGAACTTTTACACTCACCCTGCAGTTTTCGACGATGAAAACTAAACTCTATTTACAGTGCGTGCCTGAATTATATGCAACTCTACTCTTTGATTTTCACTCTCATAGTTGTTAATAAAAATTAGGGACACTTGGTACATCATACGGCAATACTAACACATGCTCAGATCTAAAATTGTAAGATGATCTGCGCAATAGTAAACATACGGCAGCTATTGATTTGAATTCTTGCAAGTTTCAGCGTGCCAACTTTATATACAAATAATCTATACAGTGTCAAATATGGCCAACTGGTGACGGAAATTGATAAAATAGATTATTTCAGGAATATTTAATGTGGAAACAACGACATTACAAAACAAAAAGCTTCAATGTGGTTAAATAGTGCAAATAATATCGTACATAATTACCATGTTCTTTAACATCAGAAATAAGCCTTTCATCCATTGAAGAAGTTAAATTTTTTATTTCATCTGATGAAGTTTCTTTGGCAGCAGTTAGAACGACATTCCTTTCAGGATGCTCCACAGATTCTCGATGGGGTTTAAATCCGGAGAACAAACTGGCCATTGCATGATATTCTCGTGCCTGGCAAAAACACTCTCCAAATATTCTGTGGTTATTCTTGCAGCATGAGACGGGGCATTTTCATACGTACATTATATTAATGAAAAGTATTCATTTAAAACATAATAATTTGTCGTAAATCTTTAATACATTTATCTCTATAATTTCAAATTCGTCAAATCTAAATCGTAGAATTTTTACGGGAACTGGCTGGTATATTCATAAATTATCATACAACTGTAGCAAAGTAAGTTTTATGGCATGTGGTATATATGGCAGAAGATTGTATTTTAGGCACAACCCACAGAACTGAATATTATATAAACTACAGATAAAATAATAAAGGTGATTTTTTAGTCTATTTATACCATATTTTCAACATCTTTTTCGCACAAATTAAGTTTCATCGAAATGTTATATTTGACATGCATTAGGTAAGTAACTAAAGATATAAACTCGTAAATTTTATTGAAAATTTTTCTAGACTGTCCTCACACGATATCATTTAAGAATTAGTAAGGGTTTTCACCTGCATCGTCTGCTCTTCTCATGAGACAAATGTAAGAAATTTACAGGCTCTTTTTGAGTTTTGTGAACACGAAAGATTTGCCGGCCTCACATGGTTCCTGCGCTACCTGTCAGGTCCCGATCTTGAGCAACGTAAACTCCAGGGTATTAGAGGCGCCCTTTAGAATCCGGCATTCGACATTCCGAGCATTTTTTTATTTCTACCGTGCTTATATACTCACTTTGGCTGATATTTATTTTTATACTGATATTGTACAATCTCACCTAATGACAGAGGCTTTGAACAGCTCCTGGGTGTTAGTAGTGATGATTTTGCCAAATGTTATCTCCATCCTCTTTAATGGGACTTCGCTAATCGAGTCATTTCAACCGAATGTCTGATTCACTTCAATTATTCCGCTATATAATAATACACAGTTTGTTGCTTGCTTGCTTGCTTGCTTGGTCTGTCTCTCTGTCACGCTCTTAAGTATTTAGATAGGAAGAAATTCGATCGGTTATATATATGTACTAGTGTGTGCGCACGTTTAAAATAACAGGTTTAATATCATGCGTATGAAAGTTTACAATGATATGAATTAAATTTTCAATTAAAAGGTGCAGACAATAAAAGAAAATTCAAAGTTGTTAATAAAAAATATTTATTGCACCAGAAAGCAAAGCACAAAATGAACACGAACTTTATTATTGCAAAAGTTCTCGCAGAACAATATTTTTAATCAAAACTCTACCTTCGACTGTAAAATTATTTGCTAAAATTTTGAGATTATTTCTGTTGCGTGTTCTACTGAGCGCAACGTACAACTGGCCATAACTAAAGACAGGTGAAGGTAAGTAGAGGCCAACATTGTTGGAACTTTGCCCTTGTAACTCGTTTAGTGTCATAGTAAAAGCTGTGATCACTGGGAATTGTCGGCGGAATTGAAAGGAAGAGATTTACTTGCGGTTAAATCCATTCAGGGTATGAATGCTTCTTCTCTTTCTTTCCTCCCACTTATTTTGTCATGAATGTACAGCTCATTGAGCAATATAGTACGCAGACGTGTTCTATTGAGTAATTCCTTGCGAGGGTTTAAATTACGCAGAAGCATTATGATTGTATGATACCTCCAACACGTTGTTCAATTGAAGAACATCTTTGTTTGTTGAAGTGTGAATGATTTTCCTACTAACAACTTTGATTTATTTATTAGTATCAACATTGAGCGAATTACCGAAGATGTCTAGCACAATATTCCCTGATAAATGCATTTGTCGCGGGCTCTCAATGAAGTCATTCTCTCTCAGATATTGCTCCATTTCCTATTGCAATGAGCCATTTGCTGAACTCCTGTTGGCCTTCTATGCGCATATTTTCTGTTAACGACAGCTTTGTTACAAACTTCCAAAGATTTGATTGTTTAATCGAAGATTCAATGATTGCTGCATCTGATGCTCTGCGAATAACTGGAGCTGTTTGCCTGAAATCACCTCCCACGAGCAAGACTTTTCCACCAAACGGCCTTTGCGAATTCATTATTTCTTTAAGTAGATTGTTTATCAGTATGAGAGCATTGCCTGATAGCACTGAAGTTTCCAACAATGGGATAAGGAGCTTGAATCTACTGAGGGCTGTTCGTTCATTTGTATTTGTTTGCATTCTTAGGCAAATTTCTTCCCTCCTCAGCTCTCTCGCTTCATTACTCTCTTGCTCAATTTTTATTGCGTTCTTAGTCGCATTTCTTCCCTCCTCTGTTCTCTTGCTTCGTTACTCTCTAGCTCAATTTTTTTGTTGCGTTTGTATTCGAATTTCCTTCCTTATCTGATATTTTTCTTTTTTATTTTCTATTTCAAGTCTCCGCTGTGCATGTTGACGCAAACCTTCTATTCTATTTCTTGCTTCTTCACTTTCTTGTTCAATTCTTTGTTGTGCTCTTTGTTGTGTTCGCTGAATTCTTGGTTCTTCAGTTTCCTGTTCACGTTGAGCTCACATTCTTTCTCTTGATTGGGTTCGTATAGAGCCAATCCGCTCTTGATAATAAGTGGTGTATGAATGTCTTCTTTGCTGCTTGATTTCTTCTCTTTATTGTTCAGATAGCGCTGCTCTAGCTTTTCTTTTGCATTCTCTGTCAAACCTTATTTTTCTTTCGTGAGGCGTTTCTATTTCATCTGGATTAGAAATTTGCAGAAATTTTAGATAAACTAATCTCTCTGAATGTTTCTGTTCGAAAATTCGTTGACACTTAGACTAAAACAGTATCCAGTACACAAATTCATTTAAAGAAACGGACACCAAACAAATACAAAAAATACATAAATACAAATACTACGTAAATAAATGAATACACCAAGGGTATTATTAGGTTTAACCCATCAGCACCCATTATACTATGCACAGTAGGTCAAGTCTATTAGAAATCATTCACCTTAGCCCTATATTCTGATGTTTCGTTCTAAAGTTGGTCATAAAGAAGGTGTAGGTATAAAGGGTAAATTACGTAATGTTTCGTTCGGTGCAGAGATAACTTCGGCGTTAAACTAATCAAGCCTATATAACCTGTCCTCAAATAAGGACATTTGTCGTTTAACGGGTTAATTGTAAGCATTGTATTGCGGATCCCAAAGGCACATCCACGAAAATGGAAATTCCTTTGCAAAGCCCGTGGCACAGGCAAATCACACGAAAACATTCAGTAAAAACACATGAATTTTCACGTGTGAGAGTACTAGTGTAGGTCAGATTCGACACCACCAACCTGTACGCTCCACAAGAAGCATTTTCATTTGAAGCATCTGAGTTTTACCAAGCCTTCCATACCACTCAAATTCCATATACGTACATTACCTCATATTGACATCATCATTATCTGAACCTGACATCCCGCTTGAATCCTCTTAAGTATTACTCATGTGTTGTGTTGGTTGAATCATTACTTCGATGTTTCGACCTCTGTGGAAATTACTGTTTTGGAAATCGTACGTCTGAAGGTGCTTATTTCAATACTGATGTAACTATTTTTCACCTAATTGTGTTGTATTCGTAGTGTTTCCACATTAGTGCTTAGCTTTGTTTCAACAGCAGTACAACTAGTCTGTAACTGTAATCAACTGTTTTTGTACTTGATTTATGCCCATTCTTCTTCTCTAGCTTATGTCAAATATTTGTTTTAGGATCATTGAATGTATGGGCCTCATTTTTCAATTACATAATGCTGTCGTTCCAATAATATGAAATATTTTTATTATTTATTATTACACACGCAGAAAACCATTATTGTCATCTATCCTTCTCTTGCCCTAGCCCTCACACAAGATCATTGTCTTACTAACATTTCCTGTGTTCAGATTTTAGTTGCATGTCAGATGCTAATTTGTGAAGCTGAGACTGTTCTGTGGTGTACCTCTTCTTCTCTTCGAGTAAAAATCCCTAAGGGTTGTCGATCTCTCAATACCCTTGGCTGAATCCTGCAATAAAAAGCTATACTTTTTTGTTTCATCGTATAAAATCCTTCTCGTGTTCTTACTCTGGGTGATTTCTTTTTTGCGTCCCATTCAAACATTCCATTGTGCATTGATTACTCTATGGAGCCACAAGTTTTGTGTTGGTTTGTTACTCGTGATGAGAAGTGGATTCATATCGTATGAGAAGTTAAGCGCCAAAGTTCATAGATCAGACGAAAAAACACCTCTTTTCTGTAGTTGAAAGCAGTACTCTATTGAAAGACAATCAAATTTTATGTATAGATGGGATTTGAAACGAATTTTTCGATAAAAGTTGTTACACATGATTGGTGTTAATCTTTATTGCAATCATATTTACCGGGTTAAAGCGGCGTTGGTTTGAAAGCGGCTATCTTTAATCAACATGAAGGATATCATCGACCATCACGGATGCTCGTTCTTGTACAGCTCGATTACCTTAAGATCCAATGAAGAAATTCAGTCGAAGAATATTAGTTCTTTTGTCATGCGCTTGCGACCTCGATCGGTTAACCGTGTCCTATGGAATAAAGAGAAGTGAGATTCCCTTCATGAGAAGGGAAGACCAGAAAAAGAAAACTGACACTTTATTTTGTAAACCAAAAAATTTTGCAAGACGTGTCAGCATAAACTTCTTGACAAATTATAATATCATGAAAAACGGTGAAAATTTTGTGAATGACAAATATCTTAGTGGCTAAGTGTTTTCTTAACCGTTAGATAGGCATTGAAATCAGACATTTTTTTAACCCAATAGAAGAGAACAGTCAGAAAAATAGTTCATCAAAAATCACACACAATGAAGATTACCTTCAAACCTGCCTTTGTATTTGTTATTTATTTTAGGTGTAAGGTAAGGATTTATGCAGTGATTGATGTGTGAAGAAACCATTGTGTTTTATATGCCATGATCAATTGTTTGTCTTGCAGCATAATATACTAAATCACTACCCTTCGAAAAATCAAGGTGTTAACTACATGCAGTGTAGGCCATCTGTTAGGTTGGCACATATGAAACGTCGTATATGAACGGTAAACCAAAAAATATTTCAGAAGTAAAGAAAATTATTTATTTAATCAATAGTTGATCATAGACCATTTATGACATTTCTTCATCGTTTCTGTAAGTCACATATTCTATCTTAAAAAAATGTTAGCTTCATGTTGTGATCAACTGTGCTATTACTTTAATTACTTTTCAATTTAAGAACTTTTTGTGAATAAATGTTGAAAGTGTTCAAATAAGTGCTATAATCCAAAGATGTGATATCAAGAGAATAGGGAGAGTGTCACCAAATCTCATAACTTGAGCTTTGTACCTTTTGGACTATAGCTTGTGAAGTAGCTACATTATACGAGTGCATACATTATCGTGAAGCAAAATTAGTTTATCACTACTCACTAGCCAGGGTTATTTATTTCTTAATTGTTACATCATATCCCATGTTGGATTATCATCAATCAACTAGAGGAAAGCAGTTTTGACTTGAAGGACAATGACAATTATTGTTATTAAAACAGATTTATTTCAACATTTATAGCTTAACTTCTTCACACATATTTAATATGAATAATTATCCCTCCTTTTTAAAACGACCAGCTCAGTACCTACGATAAACCACCAATTTTAAAACATCAGACACAGAAAACAGCGAGTCAATATTGCAGCGTAATCATGAGCCATACAAGCAACTAGAAAAACTTTTTCCTACACATTTTGAGCAAAATCTAAACCTGCAGAAAATGCGTTAAAAAATCTTGACAGGGTTCCACTCTGAAGCACAAACCACATTCTCGCATTCTCTCATTAATTTCTTAGCTTTGGGAAATTAGTAAAAATTCATTAGAGACAATTAAAATTTGTACACCGAGCTAATTATTCGTCGAGGAGAAAATTAACCATTCCTCCGATGATGGCAAGTATTTATTTTCTCTTTGCATTTATTTGCAAATAATCCCTGTATATGAATTTTTTCACCCATATTGCAAAAAACCTGACGAAACAAAAATATTATGAAATAACCTAACACTTCGAAATTAATACAAATAAAGGTTGATCGATAATAGTGTATAAAGAACAATCGTGTTGAACGTATAATATATACCCTGGTTTACCTGCAGCATAACTGTGAATACTGAATTCATCATTCTGTCTCACTGGAAAGAACGCTTGTTTTACAAAAAATCTGCAAACGTTGTGAAGTAAATTTCTAAGAATTAATATTATTTTTTTTCGATGCTAAAACATGTTTACATTATTTAAGATACCTTCACTGAAGCCTATTTTTCATTGTAATTGAACTAATATCACTTTGGAATTCCACTTCTGATATCCCGACATCTGCAATTTTTCTTCCTCACTTCCGAGTATAATTTTTAGCATCCACTACTTAAATGAAAAATACATGTATGTATAAGCCCCTAGTTTGTGAAAGTTACGATATCGCACCCACGAGTTGTAAGAATATTAAATGTCTCATCGGAGAAGACAGAGTCACGCAAAGAGACTCGATACTTCACAGTTTTGTCTCGATGTTTTACACTTTTGCTCGTCATGCTGACACGCTCAGGTTCTAGCGATAGATCACTCAGCCTTGCACTGAGAGAAAAGTACAGTCGAAGTTAACTCTCTTCTTGAACATTTGCTACACTCCTGAGTCACTTCACTTGCTCCAGGAACCACGAAACAATTCTTCTTTAATCTTGAAAGTGAGTAATTTGAGAATTGATCTATGGCACACCAACGATAATTACATTGAAACTGTTTATTAAATATATATATATGATTCATATTTGCACTAAAATATTTTGTTGGCTCCAATTTTGAACTCATTTTAGAATGTTTTATATGAATCTCCTGTGTCTAATACTTACTCTTAGTTAGGAGCACGCCTCTTTCTCCCACATTACCCGCCCCCCAAAATACGGTTACCTTCATCACTGGTATGAAAACACCTTGGCATATCTAACTAGATATAACGAATGATTCTTACAGTGTATTTAGTAAATTTGCGAAATTAAAATAAATTCAAGAAACAATTTATACAGGTTATATTCAGATTTGCCTCCTATTGTTTCAGTGGCATGGATGAAATTCTCAATTATATACAATTAAATTTTAAATTAATTATTATAGAGTTGCAGAAATTTCTACGTTGTAACTAAAGGTTGAAGAAATGCACGAAGATGAGTATTAAAGACAAACGTTATCTGGTAGGTTTGAAAATATAGTTAATCAACATTATTACTTCGCGCATCATCAATCAACGAAAATTTAGAACACTTGCAACCCTTTAAGAAAAATCACACAGTGGTTTACATATTTAGAATCTAGAAAGTATTGTAGTTGATAACGTTTTTACCTTAACTTCAATCAAACCATGATTTTACTCGAGAAAAAAAGTATCTTGGAGTTTGTCATTCCTATTGTTCATTTGATACTTCCATATGGCTGGGACGTGGACAAACATCAATTGTCATAATTCCGACTAGGTCTCCTGTGTAAACAAGTTCATGCACTAGGGCAATTCAAATTAAAATAATTTTGTACATCTATAGGAACTCGCTCACTTGATCGTTTTTCAGTAGAAGTATTTTATTATCATATTTTACGTTTTCACAAAAAAAATTCATACCACTTCGACATAAACACATCAAAGAATTTCATTTCGATTGAAACATAAACTTGTGCCTTAATTGATTGAACATGAATATCGGTGTTTTACATTCTGACTTAACGTTGACAGTCATTTTATGTATAGCGCTTTTCAGCAATGCAATTCCTTCAATTGGATGTCGATTAAAAATATTCCAAAAGACGCTCTATGGTTTATACTTTTATTTATCTACTTTATGATTCCATATCATCAAAAATGGTTTCATACGATCACAGAGAGGGAAGGATTTTAATACATCACATGTTAACAATTACGGTTTGAAGCGTATCTACTAAGGTTTTAATACATCAGAGGTCATGAGTGACAGACTACAAGTCTTACTGCTTACGTTGAAGAATACTACAGTGAATGTAACATACTTTCCATCAGTTAAATTGTTACAAAGTTCTGCAGTACATCCACCAGTATGTTAAATGTATAATGACACAGTAGAAACATGAACACCGCTGCTCTAATGATATATCTCTCAAAATTATAGAAAATATTCACTCGTTTTCTCATCCATGATATGAGGGTTGAGGAATTATGCAGTGTTTGCCAGAAACTGCCTTTGCATGCAAAATATTTTGCAACACACACACGATTATTTTACCACGCAAGACTTCTACAACTGTAATTATAATCAGTAGTTGACGAATTTAGCTACTGCAACTGTGCTTTGCAGTAGTTGAATGAATACTGTAGAGGTAAAAAGTAGCTGAGACAAGTCAAGTACTATCGCAGCATGTAGAGGCTGCTTGAGCA